>VXAB01004760.1:893185-981314 GCA_013399175.1 Odontophorus gujanensis
AGGGAGGGAGGGAGGGCTGCAAGGAAGGATGGAGCAGCAGGAGGAGGTCAGCGCTGAGCCTGGATGTGGTGTGGCACAGGTGAGGCTTTGGTGAGTACGTGGAGGGCTTTTGGGGGGAGGGGGGGGGATGCTCTGTGCACTGATGGGGGCCCAGAGGGCACGGGGTTGGAGGTGATGCTCCCAGTGCGGCCGTGCAGGTCGCAAGGGAGTTTGGGTGCTGGTGAAACTTTGCTGTTGGTGTGCTCGTGTTGGTCTCTGTTGGTGCTGGGGAAGGGGGGGAGGTTGTTGATTTTCAGGGGGGGTCCTTGGTGCATCCAGTCTTCAGCTTTCACTGTAGCCTAAGGGGCACCGGCTTCTGAAGGCGTGTGGGCTCCACCTGGCACACTGCGCGTTATGTGAGGATCAGAGGTGGTCTGTAACGATTGCAGGGCTTTTAATATTTTATTCTTTTCCTCCTTTTGAGTTTGTGCAGCCCAAGAACTAGGCAGGGAGAAGGGAGAGAGAGAGAGAGAGCAGAAAGGATAGCGAGGTGTTGTGAAATGACGGCGCAGCATCTCCCGGCCCCAGGCAGCATGTGGGGACCTGAGGTTGGAGCATCCCTCGAGGACGGGGAGAAAAGGTAGGGACCAGAGACCCCAATCCCTGTGAGCACAGTACCCAGTGCACCTTTGGGCTGGCTGTGGCCAGCAGTATTTGCAATGTGTTCCCATCTTTCAGTCGACCCAGCCCTAAGCGAGGGTCTTTGTCCCTTGCTGTCACTGTGGGCACCAGTGCCCCATTGCTGGCAGTGCAGTGGGGGCAGGGCTCTGTTCAGAAAAAGGGGAAAATCTCCAAAGGACTTTGCTGTGAGCCCCGGGGTCACTTGTGTCTTCTGCCTTGGTGGCAAACCTTGTCCCTGTGGTGCAGTGTCACCCATGGGATGTGCTTTGTGTTGGGTGGGAACAGAGGAGCCCCCCAGTACGTGGGCTTTATCCCCAAAGGATGGGCTGTTGGTAAGGGGTGCAAAGGCATCCCACTACCACGCTTTTCCCCATGGGCTCACAGCATTTAATTCCTGCTCCAGGTGCACACAGCATCCTGCATCCTGGAGTCAGGATAGCAGAGAAAAGAGGGGACCAGTGCCAACCACAGTACTGTGCTAGAGCTGTGGTGGTGGCCTTGCAGGAACTGCTGCAGCCACCAGATGTGCATCTGTGCTTCTCCTGGGGAAGGAGGTGGAGGGAGGAGTAGTGTATGGCTGTTGGCTTTCAGGGAAAGAAAGTTGGCTGTCTGGCAGGAGAGGGATGGGCCATGCCCACCTCCAAAAGATGGACCTGGGGTTAATGGGGTTAATGGGGCTGCTGCCCCCTTCCTCCCTTTATTTTTGAAGTTCTGAATTTGCTGTAGGCAGGAGATCAAAGGGCACACAGCACCAGGGTTTGAGCATTGCAGAGCTGGAGTTGGAGAGAGAAAGAGAGAGAGAGAGAGAGAGATGCTGGTTTATGGGTGTGTTTCTGTATTTATTTAGATACATACTGATTTGTGTCTCTCAGTGAAGGCAGATGAATGTCATGGCCTGAAAGATGCCCTCGATCCCTCTGGTTGGAGTTGTGGTCCAGGTATTAGTGATGCTTTCCTGTATGTTGTGAAAGGAGCCCACTTGTGCTTGTGCTGTTCTGGACAGGGTTTATTGCTTGTGCCACAGGTTTCCCGGTGTGTCAGCTGTGATTCTTGCCTTGCAGAAAGCGATGATGTGGAGCACAATGGGAAGCCCTCTGGTCTGGGGCCACAGCAAAGACAAGGGAGCGTGTAGGTCAGGCTGTCTCCCATCCTCCCTCCATTGCTTTTCTTGGTTGTGACACAGCAAAAAATTCCGATTGCGCTCAGGAGAGGCCAAAAGTGTCCCAAAAAAAGGGAGGAGCCAGGGCTCGTTCCCTCCTGGATGGCTCTTCCTTCTTAACGCTGCATCCCCATGACCAGTGCTTGTCACCCTTTAACCAACCACACCAAGAAGTCCAAGAGTTTTGCATGGAGGATGGATACAACCTGATTTGGTGTTTCAGGTCACACGTGCAGCTGTTGTTTTTCCCTAAGAGGGATGTTAAGAGGCTGCTGGTAGGGGGATGGAGAGCAAGGAGACAGTGTCACCATCGTGTCACCTGCAGAGATGCACACAGGCAGAGGGATGGCCCAGCTGAGTGATTTCCATGGCCACGATTGAGGTGAGCTGCTTGGTGGTGCCCTAGCCCCAGTCCATTTGGATGTGCTGGAGCAGGTGTGGTCCTCCCATCCCAGGCCCCTCTCCCATTGTGTTCAGGGAAGCACTTACCTTTCCCAGGAGCACAGCCAAGGTGTTCCTGATAGAGCTGTCTGCTCAGGCGGTCGCAGGCTGCAGGAGGCTGTCACCACGAGGAGCAGTTGGCTGCAGGGCTCAGCAGTATACCCTGAGGACACTGCTTTCCAGCTGCATGTCAGGAAAAGCAAAGGGAGGTCTGCTGCTGCTGAGGGCAGAGCAAGCAATCAATCCCCTGATGGGTCAGGCGTTGCCCTTGTGCTCCCAGCAGCCTTCCTATCCTTTAACATATAGCTCTGGGATATCAGCTTTGGGATTTCTGCGGGAAAACAGGGCTCCTCACTCACAAGCATCCATCAGTGGGATGGAAAAATGGTCCCAAGAGACACAGGTCCCTTCCCCTTGTCTTCGTCCATGATGAAGACGTGTCTTGTGGAGTCACATCTTGCTAGGCGCGAAGCACTGTTAGGAGCACTTCCTCTGCAGTGGTGTTCCTTGCACAGAATTAGGTTTATTTGTTGGAGATGATGACGTGGGAGATGACACAGCCACCAACAGGAGGAATCCAGTGGTGCTTCTGCTGAAGGTGAGTGAGCAGAGCAGAGCTGGTCCTTCCCCCGCAGGGCTCCATCAGTGGGAGAGCAGACGTGCCATCAGCGGAGAGCAGACGTGGGGGTGAGGGAAGAGTCAAACCAGCAGCAGGGCACAGAACAAGGAGCCTGGTTGGGAACCAGACAAACCACGGGGCTGGAAGCAGTGGCAGTGCAACGGTGAGCAGGAGCTGACCATGGAGCATGGTGCACGGGAGCCCCGCGCGCTCCCCATGGCGCGTGCGCTCCGTGAAGCAATGCCCCGAGGGTACAAAGTTCGTCAAACTTTATTGATACACTGCACAATCACAACCATCTCTTATTCTTGCCGAATTAGAAAAGGTTACAACTACAATGTAACATGCACAAATCTCAGGTAGTATAGCCACCCTTGGAATACAATGATCGATGGAAACTTCAAGACCGCGCGCCGGCGGGGCGAGCACGCGGGGAGTGGCGGTGGCACGAGGCTCTGCCACTCACCCACCCGGCATTGCCACGGCCTCAGACAGCCAACACGTTCCTCACAACTGCACGTTACATGGCACGAGAAAGTCGAACGCCGTCCCGAAGGAGGAGGACAAGGAAGCCAGCCCAAACCGACCCGGGGAAGAGAGAAGAACGGGGAGCGCGGGGCGGCCCCGAGGATGCTGTGTATGACCTCGGGGCTTCTGGGAGTCGTCATGTCTTGTCTCTGCAATGCCACGGCCTCTGGCCTTGTATAGGGGCTGGTTCAGTGTTTCTTCTGCAGGGAGAGAGAAATAGGTGCCAAGCGAGGGCTGTGTGCCAGCTGGGGGGCACGGGAGGGGTTACGGGGAGGTGGCATTGGGGTGACACGCTGCCAAGCGTCTCCCGCACCCCAGGAATGCATTTGAAGGCCCTGGAAGCAAAGATGAGCTGGGGTCACCCTGACACCATCCTTTGCCAAGCGTGGTTGTGAGCAGTGCGGGGTGTTCAGCCCATCAGGATGTCCCACGCAGTTTTGGAGAGCTGGGAGATGGAGCTGCCAGGTAGGATCGAGGTGGGGGTAGGGGGTTATGTTTATTTCCTTGCAGTTGATGCATCACTGCGGTGGTGGGATCACGTCTGCATGCTTCTGCCTTGCTTCTGGGTGGACGGGGGCCATTTGTTCTGTAGATCAATCAGTTGGGATAGGGGGCTCAGAGCAGATCCGTGGGGAAGGACGTGTGGGCCACTGTGCCCCCCCCCATCCCTCCACAGAGGTGCCACTAGCCTCCGTAGAGATGCCCACAGATGAGATCAGTGCTGCTCATGCTTTCTTCCCAGGATGCTGGTGGGAATGTAGGACCAACTCCCTCCTCGCTGGTGTGCCCTGTCATTGCTGGGGGGGCACCCTCAGGCCACGTGGATTTTGTCACTGCGAGTGTCCCATGTGCATGGTCAGGAGCATCCCTGCAGGTTTTGTTGTTGCTGCTGCTTTTTTGGCAGCACTGTACATGTGCTTGTCTGTGCAATGCCCAGGAGGCCCATAAGAGATGAGGGATGAGGGCACCGCCGCAGTGAGGATAGGGTGGTGGCACATTGCAGGGTCTGTGCCAGGGTTTTCTTTCTTTCCTGTAGGATGGAAAACAGGGCAGCAGCAGAGTTTGTATGGGGAAAGATACACGGCCTTAGCTCTTAAAGTCATCTTGCTTTTGGAGGGAGAAAGAAGGGGGAAGGATGGGGAGACATCAGTTCCCCAGCGACACGGGGTCATGGTGGGGGGACACATCATGTGCTTCCTTGGTGTGCTGCCATCATGTTTTGTCCCTGTGCTGCTGGCACTTTGTCCACTGCCATGTAGGATTTCTCTGGAGCTGGGTAGGAGGTTTTGTCCCTGGAGCACAAACCCAAAGCTTCCCATTCTCGCCCCAGAGCAGAGGGAAGGATCGAGGTTACTGCCCACGCAAGGGGCATTGCAGCACAGTGGGCTGTGGGCAGGGAACCATCACAGCCCCATTAGGGTGACCACTGCTGGACAGCTGGAGGAAGCAACGAGAAGGTTCTGATTGCATATGGTCTGGTGTCAGTGGAGCCTCTCAGCAAGCAGCAAGCTGGAGGCACCAGGGCATCCTTGTCCTTGGTGTGTAGGTGCAGCAAATTGACGGCCATTGTTTTTCCAATGGAGCCTGAGCTGTCTCCAAATGGTCAAAGACCACTGGTCGGGCAGGCAGAGGAATTTGCCTGAAGAGTGTGGGAAGAGCCCTTGGGGAGATCTGAAGCACCCAAAAGATGGAACTCTGTGGTCGCATCTCCTTCCTGGCACACAGGGGTGACAGCAGGCATGTTGCAGCTGCAGCTGGGGCTGTGCTTGCTGCCTGGTGCTTGCCCGTGTTGGTTAGTGCCTCCTCCCAGTGCCAGTGCTGCAGTGCTTCAGCTGTCAGATTGAGCAAGGAGCTGGAAATTCAGTGAGCATCTCACGTGCCTGTGGTTCAGAGGAGCTTCCTAACAAATCCAGGGAGGGACACATCCTTGGGCACAGGGCAGCGGGGCCGTGGTGCAGAAGGGAAGCAGCGGGGGATGGAGAAGCGAGGAGATGTTCCGGGAGGAGCTTTGGTGGTGAGAGATCACATTCAGGACCGAGACGGCGCAAGGCAGACGCAGGGCTTCAACTCTGGGGTCAGTTTGGGTGTAGGTGTCTCAATGTGACGACGAGATGGACGTCCCCAGCGGCTGCTCCGGGTGGCCCCTGCCTGCCACATCCGTGTCCAACACGGTGTCACCCAGACGCCTGCCAGGTGTCAGCGGGGAGCCCCATCCACGCCGGACCCCATCCGCGGGGCACATCGCCCGCAGCCGGCTCGATGCGAGGAGGGACAAGGCGGCAGACAAGGCTCGGTGCAGCACTGCCCTTCGATGGGCAGGCGACGGTGGCGGGTGACAGTCTGGTGGCACGTGGTGGGGTCTGTACAGCGTAACTGGCGGCGAGAATGATCCCGGCAGGTGGGAGACGTGGCCGTCCTCGGCCCTTTGGCGCCGCTCCCCGTCCTCCGGCGTTGTGCCCGTCTGACGGAGAGGAGTCCCCGGGCGGCCGTCCCGGGACCCTCCACTCCCTTATCAAAAGTCGAGGAGGAGGCGAGCGAGGAGGGTGGCCCAGAGGCAGATGCCAGCGGCCGCCCGGGAAGCTGCATTGCCACTGTCGTGCACCGCGCCGGGCCCTGCACCATGGGGGGAGAAGAGGAAAAAGAGAGCGTTAGTGACAAGATGAGGTCACGTTGTCATGCAATGAGAAGCCCCCTCCCTGTCTTCCCCTCACATTCTCCTCTTCCCCCTTGGCAGGTTGGTAGCAGTGGGTCGTGTCTCCAGTTTGGGGACGCTGGCACCATTTGTGGCACCTACCGTACAGGATGATGCTGGCATTGGTGTTGCCCAACTTGTTTGTGGCCACGCACGTGTAGTTGCCATAGTCCTTCTCCGAGACGTTGAAGAAGGTCAGCGTCGAGAGGCGGCCCTTGCTCTCGATCCGCACGCCCTCCAGCCCGTTTGCTAACCTGCACAGGGGGTGGATGATGCTGCTCAGAGCCTCACATGGGTCAGGAATGTAACCTGGCCCCAGGCACCCCCTCCCTGCCCACCACCACATATGCTTGGCCCCCCCACAGTCCTATGAGCTCCCCCCATTCATCCCACCGTGCCAACCAGCAGCACCTCACTCCATCTCCAGTCCCATCTCCCTCCTCGGGTTGTCCTTGGGATTTAACCCCAACACATTATCCATGGAGGGAAAAGACCTTAAAGCCCCATGAGGTTTTGGACCCTCAACAACAGGAAGACCCTGGCCTCCCTCCAAGCTGGCCCTTTGTCTGCCTCCATCCCACCCTGCATCCTCCATGCCCCCGCACCTGGTGTCCTCCTTGAACCACTGAAACTCTGCCACGGGGACGGCCGAGGCCTCGCATTGAAGGATGCCCTTCTGGCCCACTGAGGCGCCTGTGTTCTTGGCATTGGAGATGTACGGCGGGTCTGTAGGGATGCCATGCCACGTCACATTCCTAGGACGGGCCACGTTCCCACCCCACCACCACATCCTCACCAGGGATCCCACTCCACGGACTTACAGTTGACAGTGACTTTGACTTTCCGGACATCTGGGACGGCCACATCATTGACAGCACTGCACTCGTACTCTCCCGACTGCTCCCGTGTGATGCCCGTGATCTCCAGGTACTCATCCTCACTCACGAAGCCTTGCCCTGTGATAACACGGGGCACCATCACCAATGACTCCCACAGCCTCCAAACCAACCTACACAAATCCCCCCGCATCCCTGCCATCCTCCAGCCCACTGCTGAGGTGGCATCTCCAGCACCCAGCACGTCCCCAAGCCCCACGTCTCCTCTCACCTTTCCCAGAGAGGTGCCGCCACGTGACGGTGGGCTCTGGCCTCCCAAAGGCCAAACACATGAGGGTCACACTGCTGCCTTCGTTCACGGTGATGTCTGATGAGATGTTGACAATCTGAGGGGGGACTGCAGGACACAAAAGCAAAGGGACCGTCAGCACAGATGCTCGTGGGGACCCACTGACATTCCCAGCCCTTTCCCCGCCATCACCCCTGCTCTGATGTCACTTAGACTTGCAACGAGCATGGCCCCAGTGACCACAGGGCAACCTAGAAAATGGACCAACCCCTACAGACTCCCAGAACAGCAATTGCTCCTGACCACCCCATAAAGGTTCCTCAAGACACCGAGGTCTGCCATGTTTCCCCTCCAGCCACCAAGCCCACACCTGGAAAGTGCCATCTGTAACTGGTGTGGAGTGGTCTGCACGCCCCAAAACACCCACCCTGCCACTTAGGGCATCCCGTGATAACCAACTCATTATGACCGCCAACAGCTCTCATATCTTTGCATTTTTATTAAAGCTTTCTAAATTACTGATTGTCTGCTCCATTCAGTGCTGGCCATTGTGATTTATATTAGTCTATCCCCTGATACTCCATCTAATAAATAACTTGGCAATCTTCAAGCCCATAAATCCCCATCTCCAGCAAAAAGCAATTAAAGCCCGTTTGCTGACGCCATTCACCAGTTCTCCAGGCTGCGGAGCTGGTGGATGCCCACACCCAGCAACACAAGGGGGCTGTCCCTAAACCAAACCCCAGGTTGGCCATCCCATGCTCCATGCCTGTGAGCCTTCCATGGCCGTGGCAGATGGAAAACATCCACACAGTGCCCAGCAGTGGGCATGAGTGCAATATCCCTCTACTCCATCCTCCCTGTTGTGTTCCGGATAGAAAATAAGGATGGGGCACTCCAGGGGAGGGGGAGGTCTCAGAAACTATGGCAATCTCTACTGGGGAGCTCTGCCTAAGCTGTGAATGCCAAGAAGCCACCAAAAGGCACACATAAACCATCCAGCCAAGTGATGCTCTCAGGCAGATTTCACTCTCCATAGGGACAGTGCCAGTCCCACTTCACCCTTCCACCGTCCCCATCCACCAGCAACACCTCCTGGTCCAGTCCTGCAGATGCACAGCCACTGGCAGTCCCTGTGCCTCAGCAGGGGTTAAAATACATCCTGAGAGCACTTTTTGCTCCTGGGGGGGGGGCTCACAAAGGCTGGGCTTCCCATGGTGTGCTTGCAGCTCGTTCCCCAGCACAGCCCGATGGCGAGGGCGCTGCCGAGCCTCCGCCGCCTGATGGGCCCTGCGAGGCAGTAAATTTCCCAGCAACTTGACACTTTAATATAGAAGTACAGTCTGTTATAGCAGAGGGAGATTGTCTGAGTCCTTCAGGGGAGACTGGCAATCCAAAAATGAAAAGTGTGCGGCAGCAACCGGTGAAAAATGTAGTTAGCGCTGGGAGTGCGGGCGGCACGCTGCCACGGCTTGTCCCCAGCTGCTGCTCTGAGCAGCCCCGTGTGCTCGGAGCTGCTCTCACTCCTCGCAGCACCCAGAGACAACGTTCTCTGTGTAAAGCTGCCTGCACAACAACACGGGAGCTGATCCCATGGGATGTGTGGGGGTGGGTGGCCCTGAGAGCACGGGGATGCTGCTGGCATCGATACCTGACCGCAATGGCAATCATTGCCTACGAGGTTACAGGGACTGGCAGGAGGACATCTAAAGGACCTGATTGCATTTCTATAGATCCCCCCCAGCTGCTGGCTGCGCCGGGCTGCCTTTGCCTTTGCTCTTACCCAAAAGCAGGGCAGGAGAGAGCTGGGACTGTGCTGTCAGCGAACGGGACCTAAGAGCAGGGTAACGGAGCAAACATGACCTGCAAAGCCAGTCCTAGTGCACACCACGATGCAGGTGAGGCCACAGCACCCGCACAACCACACAGCATAAGATCACCACGGAGGCAAAAAGCTCTCCTGTCCTCCCAGCATCCACACAGCCCCCAGATCAGTGGGACTAACAGCACTGCTGTGGGCATTATTATTGCTATTCATTTACCTGCTGACAGCAAGCTATTTTTTGTCCATCTTTGATTTTTAACAATGACCAGTGAGGGCCCTCTCCCTGTCCTACATCCCATACGCAGCCAATATCCAACTTTATGACACTCCTGTCACTAAATATAGAACATAATAAACGATCCCAGGGCAAACGTGTTAGCAGACAGAGAAGCAGCAGAACCGGTGCTGGCGTTCAGGAGGGGACATGCAGTGCCATCTCCTGACACACGTAATGCACTTTACCAGAGCTCGCCTCGCCTCATTAGTCCAAACATACCTCACAACACATTGATAATAAAGATACTCAAGGGAAAAGGGGTGAGACAGAATCACTAAGACTGGAAAAGAGCACTGTGATCATCGAGTCCACCCATCACCACCACGCCCGCTAAACCACGTCCCTCCATGAGAGGCATAGGTGCCTCAAAATAATAGGGGCATAAGTGCTGCCCAGCATACATTGCCCACTGGCTGTCCCTGGTACAAGGCACGGCTTCCAAAATACAGTTCTGGTTCCAGCCACACTACCAAGGTCACACTGATGCGGACACCAGCACACAGCGTGCTCATGGGACAGTACAAGCCTCGGAGAGCTACAGAGGTAAAGCAAAACAGCATCACAGGAGCTCTATCCCCTCATTAACAGTCTTGTTTTCTATTTAAAAGACCACTACTAAGAGCAGATTGGACGTGAAGCAAATCCCAAGGCAGCCAGCAGCGTTGCGTGGTCTCACTGGAGAGGAGCGTGGCCCATGGAGGATTGCCTCCATCCCGTGTAATATTAATCAGGGGGAAGTTAATGCATAATGTTCGCCAGGCCAAAAAAAAATACATTTGGGCTGTAATTTCTTGTTTGTTCGGAAAGCGGGCGAGAGAAATTGAATGTGAAAGTGATGCCACTAAATTCAATAACAATAAGCCCGTGATTTATCTCCTTCCTTTACCGCTCAAGACCCACGCTGCCCAACACGCCGATTAATATTTCACATCGGGTACAGGAGTCTGCCACACGCCGGTTCCTGCTGATGCCCTTGGGGGCTGTCAAACCCCGTGCCTCCCCATATCCTGCCAGACCCTAGGGCTGCCCCAGACTGCACTCCAGGCCCCAGCTTCGCTTCTGCTCTGCAGCAAACTCGCTGCAGAATGGCTGGAGACACTGCAAGACACCCAGATCTCACGGGGGATGGCTGTTGCAAGGGGCACGGCCTTTCCCTGCTAATCTGTGCAGTGAGAGGCGGCTCTTCGGTAATTACTGCCTGCTTATTGACTCAAAGCGACACAGAAGCATGCAAACAGACGGGGGCTGGCTTGGCTTCTGGCCGCTCCATATCCCAGATCCCCACCAGCAACACTTGCTGCCCCAAGCTGACTATTTTTAGCTGTGAGATCATTAATGCTGCAACGCACAGAGTGGAGAGGCTGAGCGAGCTGGCGTACACCACCCATGTCCCTCTGGATCATTAGCTCCTAAACCACTCCAAGAGACCTCTTCCTGCACCTGGGAGAAGGTGGGATAAGATGGGCACCAGGCATCCAGTGGGTGCCCCGCTCTATTTGCCAGCACAATGTGGGACCACTTGGATGTGCTTGGTGGCTTTTCTGCCCCAAAACAGCACTCCAAGAGGCGAGCTGGCCTGCTTTAGCCATGCAAAATGGCACAGGACAGTGCTGCTCGCCTGAACGTGCCACTGTGCATCCCTCCCTCTGCTGGATTTTCTCTACAGAGCCTTTTGGCTCCTGCTGCTGACACCCTGAGCACGGACAGTCCTTTAGGGCAGCTCCCTTCAGCATGACCCAGATACAAAGAACTCCATCAGGGTGTCTGAGCCCTGAGCACATTTTGAGCCCCTTCTCATACACAGCCCAGGACAAGATGGTGTAGGGATGCTACAGGGGTGAGCCAAAGGAGCAGTGCAACGTACAGTGATGCCAGATGCAGGCACCCACACAAACTGCACGTGCTCCCCGAGACCCCCATGAGCTGCCCTGGTTACAAAAGCACCTCCTGCTCCCAGCCCCTCCTTTCCCTCTTTCCAGGGATGGATCTGGCAGGAGAGCTGCCACCCTCTTTCATTAAATGTTAATGCTTTTATTTATTCGCCAGTATTTATGGACCTCTCATCTCTTCCCATTGCTATTCACATATCTCCCTCTCATTACTGCCAGATGAGGATGGACAGTTGATCTGAAGCATTGAGATGCATGCCTGGATGGTTTCCCAGACACCCTGCCCCATCCTGGACACTCTGCAGGGACAGAGTCCTTCCACACAGCTCTCCCAGCACACAGGGATGCAAACCCACCCGTGCAACCCATACAGGGCTGCCCACAAAGAGGGACCCCACATACCTGCACCCAGTGTCCTGCCCCACTCCCAGGGAAGGGGCACATTAAGGGTTTAATCAAAGTGCTGCTCGTTGACAGACAAGATCACCACCTCCCATCAACCCCATTCTGATGAACCACAATGCTCATCAGCATTGATTTTATCACCACCAGATTAAGCACATCTGACAGCTACAGGTTGGGCACAGGGATGGATTTTGTCAAATTTCACATCATGCTGTCACCTCGCTCACTCTAAAAGCTCTCTGTTTCGGGGGAAATTTTCCCTTTCCCTTCTCATACTCTTAAATGCTACCTTTCCAGTGCTTTCCCCAGTAAAGCATGGTGCGGGCTCGGCAATCATCGCAACCCACACGCTTCAAACAAATCATCTCCACAGCAGAGATGAGATTTTCCTGCCCGGCTGATACTCCCTTGGTGACCACATCTCTTCTCCTGCCTCTCTTTCTGGAAAAAAAAAAAAATAATAATAATCCAAGTGCAGCCAAGGGAAGGGAAGAAAACTGACCACCTATGGAGAATCACAGCATCGTTCAGGTTGGAAAAGACCACTAAGAGCATCATGTCCAATTGTCGGACCATCCCCACCATGACACTAAGCTGTGTCTCTCAGAGCCCCATCCAGACACCTCAGGAGCCTGGAAGCATCACACAGCACGTCCCACGTGCCATCCCATGCTCCTTCTCTTCTGGAGGATGTAGACACTCCCAGCACCATGCATGGTTGGACAACACCTTCAGTCCGCAGTCACAAAGCAGAGGGACACACACACCATTACAGACCCCATCCTCAATGCAAAACCGACATCTGGATGTAGCAGGGAGCACGAGTGAACAAAAAAAAAGGACAAAACCAAAGCACAGAGCTGCCTTCACTACGCAGCCTCTCCCACCTGCATACCACGCACCCCTTCCCTCCACGTTTTCGCATCGAGACGGCGCAAGCAATAAAAACAAAACTCCGAGTGTTATACCTACTGCGTAACCACCTGTCAGTAAATTTATGAACAATTAGGAAGTGAAAGTGCTTCCCAGGGAGCTATTTGTGTGCGCGATAAAAACGTTCTTTCTGTTTGGGAATAGAATAAGGAAACAACTTCTCCCGTTCTCCCCCCGCTTCGCCATTTCTGGCTTTTTGCAGTAATTAATCCAGCTGCCGACTCTCTTTTGTTCTGTCAGCTCCTGGTGCCCACAGCACACCCCGCTGCTCTGACCAGCTCACTGCCAGCTGCTTTTTGGGGGCTTTCCCCTCCTTTTTTAATTTTTTTAAGGAGCCTGAGGATGCTTTCCCATCACCCCCAATAGCTGAAAGTCACAGCCATGCACCCTGGCAGATTTCAGGCTGATGCTTTCTCCCAGTCACTCTAAGGACGTTTTGCTCTCTCTTCAGCAGGAACTCAAAAGCCTCAGGTTCCCAACACGTGCCACTGCAGCAGCGATTCCCCAGCATCCAGCATCTTCCTGTAACCCTTTAGTTGCTCCCCATACTGCTCTGCCCTTCATACAACCACGCACGTGTGAGCTTTCCTGCTCCACACCCAGACTGCTGATGCATTTGTGGATGCAAATTCCCAAGTCCCCATGTCCTTAATTCCACTGAACAAGACCCCTTTGTACTGCTGAAATCCCATCTCCTCTAGGGCATCTCACAGTGCTGCCTTTGGCAATCCTGTGGTCCATTCCCCTTTCCAAAGCAGTCATTCACACTGGGGTGGTGGGTCTTCCTATGAGCCAAGCTCTTTCAGCACTTCTCCCCTCTTTATGCCTTCTTTATTCTTTCATTTTTCTCCTTTGTTGCCTTCTGCTCTTTTACTCTGCGTGCTTTTTTCATTCCCTCTTCCCTTTGTTGTACAAGACCCTGGGCTTTCCTTCTCTCCTTCTCTTTCCCCTCCAGTTGCCTTATTATTCATTCATTTCTACCCTTCCTGATCTTCTCCGAGCTCTCCTCGCCTTTCAATTCCAGCTGCTGCTGCATCTACCCTGTTTTGCCACCTATGTGCTCGAGGGCAGACGTGAGCTCTTCTTCAGAACTGGGGAGCACCAGCAAGAGGTGAAGGCTGTACCACCCTCATCCTCAGGGAAAGCATTTCCCCTCTGCAGTGCCAGCTTACACTGCTGCATAGTCCAACAGCTCAGCTCCTCTCCTGCTGCCACCGCCCCTCTCCAGCCCCTCTCTCCTTCAGCACGATGCTGCCATGGGGCTCACTCCACATTTTGGCCACTTGCAAAGATTTCTACTTCCAGTTTTCAAAGACCCCCCCACACCTCGGAATGAAAAAGCAGCACATCCCCCTCGTTCTCTCTACCAGTGCACGTGCCAATTGATTTCTCCCCCGCAGCTGCTCGTGGTTCGTCTTTTTCCCTCCTGTGCCATCCAGTGTGTGGTTCAATAAACCACTCAGCAAACGGCTGAGGCCCCTTCCATCCTCACCCCCACCTGCGCAAATACCCCCGGAGAAGGAAATGTGAAACATTAGTTTAACCACCACGGACATTATGTGTTCTTGCCTCGTGCTCCTGCTGGGAAGAGTTCTTTCCAGCCTAAGTGATTTTTTTTTTTTTTTCCCCTTTCCCTCTTAAAAGCCTTTTGATTTTTCTCTATTTTCCTGCGCTCCGTCCCCACTGCTACGAAGCCAAACTACGGAAGAGTTTTCTGCTTAAAATCACCGTTTCACTTTTCCCCACCGGGACGATTAACCCAGTGCAGTCAGAGCTAGCCAGAGCCCATCCTCCAAACAGACATCAACAAAGCACTGAACGGGACCCCGAGGAGTGATGAGGAAGGAGATGTGCTCAGATACAGAGTGTGTCCAAACTTTGCTGACCCATTTGCTGGCCCACCCGATGAGCAGCTGAAGCACCGAGAGGAAAGTGAACAAACTCTGCCTGCTGCTGGGCCACCCCGGCCTGAGAACGCAGCCAACACACATCACTTTTGGTGTACTTTCTCCAAAAATGCAGAGAGAAAAGCTTGGGTGGGTAACGAGGACATGGGCTGAGCCTCTGAAAAACTCACGGTGAGGAGAGGAGCACCTCCTGGCACTCCCTCTCACTGCTGGAGCAGAGCCCGTATGAGCACCATCCCATGATGAGAGGTGCACTTGGGATGGGGAGGAAAGGGTTTGCTCAGCACAGCATACATCATCTATCAAGATGGAGGTGTGCCTCAAGCACAGTGCATGAGCCAGGGGCTCTCCTCCCCATTCCTTGCAAGCTCTTGATCCCAGCACACTCCACGACGCACCAGGAACCGGTTCTGTGTTGGACATGGCCAACCTGGATGGGCTGCCCTTCATCCCCTTCTGGAGAGTGTTGGAAAGTTCCCTGTGGACCACCTCCATGGGCACAGGGACTCCCAGGCCCCCTCCCAGACACGTCCCAGCTGCAAGCACTTCACCAGGCTCTGCTGCTCAGTCTCTCTCTCCCTCATTATCGCCTTTTCTCTTAAGAAGACAAAAATAATAACTCGTTAAGGAGCACACAAGTGGTCAGGCACTGGCACAGCTGTCCAGGGAAGTGGCGCAGTCCCTGTCCTGTTCAAGAACCGTGGGGATGTGGCACTGAGGGACGTGGTCAGAGGGCACGATGGGGGCTCCAACCATACTGACTCTATGATTCTAAGCATCCCAAACCCAAGGATGGGAGTGAGCCTGCTGCAGAGGCCACGTCCTGCCCTGCTGACTCCCTTCTCCGGGCTGAGCTGCAGCTGCTGTAGCCCACGTGCACACCCCTCATGGCAAACTCTCCTGCGTCCTAATAAGAAGCAAAACTACTGACACTCGTCTGAAGCACTTTCTGCACATACAGCATTTTATCAGGTCTACTACGACTGAGCTGCTCCCCTTGCTTTGCTGTTTGCCACCACAGCCTCCCGGTGAGGTTTTAATAAGTATCACAGTCTCAGCTCCTGCCTGGATATCAAAGGTAGCACGATGAAAGCAAGTTTAAAAGCATCACTTGTGCAACTGGCGGCGGAGGGGGGGCCTGCAGCACAGCCTGTCTTAGGGGAGAACAGCTCAATGAGGCCAGAGTGGGGGGGGCTGCCCTTTCAGAGAGTCGAGAACTTGGTTGTTATTGGGAAAAAGGAACACAAAAAGACTCCATTTGCTTGAGAGACACTTGCTGAGGAGTTACATCTGCTGTCAGCGCTGCGTTGAGGATGCAACTAGTGACACAGGACCTGGCTCGGGGCACTGCCCTTAGGTGGATTCAGTGGGTACTGCTGAAAAGAGATGCGTGCCTGGCACTTTGCTGCCACAAACAAAGGCTGTGGTCCTTCAGAAGCCATCCTGCCCATGGGGAGAGGAAAGCAGCAAAACGTCGAGACAGGAAAATGGATTGCACCGACCAGAAACTAACAGTAACGATGCAGACAGCTGGGAGAGGCTTTAATGAAAAATCTATGGTGAGCGGGATTAAGGCAGAACAGAGGAGGGTTCTCCAAATAAATCAGAAATAGAGGACATCTGAAGAGTACAAAAGACCTGTGTTGGGTAGGGATGGGCAGTACTGGGGATCGCTGCTGAGATCTCCAGCAGCCGCAGCGCTCCGATCCTGAAGCACTGCCACGCCATGTGAAGCTGCTTTGGCACTAACACTTGTTAGAAGATATCCCCAGGCTCTCAGCCCAAACCCCACACTGCACTTCTCCAGGCCTGATGCAAAACCATGGAAGAAAGTCCCCCACCGAGCCTGCAGGATGCTCTGCAGCATCAGTGGCACCACTCGACCATGCCTCGCTTCTGCAGCATCACCGTAACCCCTCATTTACCTGCTCAGTGTCCTTGGGAAGGGCTCTGCCTCACTTCTGCCACCCGATTTCTCATCACCTCCTCCCACCTCTTCCACCCCCTGCACTCCACCAGCCCCACTGCTGCTGCCTTCCCCCCACTCCTATCCACTCCCAGAAGGAAATCAGCCTTACTCTTTAAAATCTACAGTCTAAACCACAGCACTGACTCCGAGCTCTGCACTCAAAGCAGAAACACCCCCTGGCTGCTGCAGCAGTCCATGTCAAGGAAGCGTGGCGATGCTCCTGGCACCTAAACCATTTTGCAGGGTGACCTGGGGTGGTCTCCTGGCCCATCCTGGTACACTGTACCTCTGGGAATAGGGTCGCACCTGGGGACAGGAGGGTTCCCCAGCACCCATCACTCTGGGGCAGCCTGCCTGGCTGCATTTATCAACAGCTCAATGCAGGAAAAAGGCTTCGCTTCCTACTAATTGCTCTGACAGAGAAATTACAGCTCCTTTGGTGTCATTAGTGCCAGCGAAGCTGCTCTGCTATGCAGACCCCCCTCCTGTTCATCCCTGCAAGCTCTGTTTGGGTTTCCTTGCTCCAGAGATGGAGGGAGCCCCCAGCCCAGCAGCATCCTCATTTCAGGTTCTTCGTGATAACAGAGGGATAAGGCAACTCATTCTCTCTCATACCACACCAAATCCCAGCTCTCCCTGTGTTTTCAACCCCCCTCCTCCCTCTTCCAAACAGCAAAACACCGTACACGTGCCCAGAAGCACCCGACCTGTCGTCACGGGGAGAGAAAAAAAAGCAGCCTGGCCTCCCGCCATCCCCGCTCTCACAAAGTGCTGTTAACTGCTGTAATGAACCAATCCGAGAGACATATTAATAACGACACGAAGAGACACATTTACTGTTGATTGTGACTCGCTGGCAGATTTATCGCCGGGTTGCTAGGAGGGAAGGTCTGGCCCTGCAGTAGCGCAATTAAAACCAAATTGAATACAGGGACAAAGAATCAATAATCTATCTGGGCAACTTTTAGTTTTGCAAAATACAAATATAAATTAATTGACCTGAACACGGATGCTAACTGGTCCTTACTGCCTGCTCGTGCTGGGAGTGCCACCAGGACAGCACCTGCTCTGCACAGGGGGTCCTGAACCCACATTTAACAATGGGAGAGCTCTGACAAAAATAAGGCTGTGGTCCCATCCCTGCTCTGCCACATGAGTACTCTGGGTTGGTCCGTTCCTTGTTTTGGCCCTCTGAGCCTGGAGATGTGTTGCTGCTCACCCCACGCTCCCCTCTGCACTCAAGCACCAGCGCTTGGCACCAACAACTCAGTGGAATAAAAGGATTTTTGGCCTTGCTTTAATGAGATAAGATAATCGCACGGGGATTTTACGAGGCAAGATATTGGGTGTTAGGTGCTGGAGATTTATTACGAGCTGGAGCATGAAGAGGGGAAAAGAAGAGGACGAGATGTAATCTGTCCTGCTCTCACACTAACGTGCTCACTTCAGGCTGGGTGCTCATGCAGCACGCAGAAAAACCTGTGCTCTACGGGCAGTGCCAGCTGCAGCCCTGCATGCTGCACAGCCTCACCAGTGCTGGTCCCAGCAACGCCGAGAGCTCCCCCTGAACGCTGGGGAAAGATCCCTTGGCATGGTAGAGAGGGCTCTGCTGGGCATCTGCCAGGCTGCATGCCACACAAACCCATCATCCCAAGCCTCTGCGGGGCGAGGTGGGTGTCACTACATCAGGCGGAGAGAGCTCTGTTACTTCACAGGCGCTGACTGGATGGATTAGCACTATTAGCAAGCAGACAGGGTAAACAGATTAAACTTTGCAGATGGACGGCTGGTACGCAAATCACTAAGGGAGGAGGAGGGAATGCTCTGATAGCCTTCTGCTCCCTTCTTTCCAAGCCGTGCCCTCCACTCTCTGCATCACCACCACCCCAGGACAGCCCAGCGTGCTCAGAGCACAGCCCCACTACAAACTCCTATGGAGATCCGGCAGCAAACGGGCACAGAGCAGAGTGGGAGCAGCAAGTCGCCCATCTCTGATGCCTCAGAGGAGAGTTGACAGGCTGGGAGAGGTTTTCCCTGCTTTGATCGGTGGCCGTATCGAACCCTGCCTCTTCCAAATGAGAAGGATACATAAATATATACATATCCGTGTTGGGGGCTTCTCAGAGACATGTTGAGGCTGAGAAATTTTACAGATTTGCTCATTGCAAAATCAATACCCATCAGCTGTTTGAAATTAAAGGAAAGATTAGGTCCTGGTTTTATACACGCTTTATTGTATTCTGAGAGCTTTCTACTCAGCCAGATAAATCTTCTTTAAGAGGATTAGGAAACTTTCATTATCTTTATCTAACCTGAACTAACACTAACTCTGAAAAATTAATCTACAGACTGGACAAAAGCTGATAGCTTGTGCAAAGGAGCCAGGATCGGAGGCACCATCCACTGGAGCTGGGGAGCCCAGTGATGACCTCCAGCAAACCAAGATCCCCCTGGAAACATCCCAGTGTGTTTCGTAACTAGCTCAGCCCCAGCACTCCATGGGGTCATCTCACTGGTGGGCTTGAGCTTGGTTCCATACATCATGCCTCCAAGTGGTCCTTGGTCTGCATCCATTGGGAGTGTTTGCAGGTGGGAAGGTTGGGGAAGTAGCATGCATTTTGGGGGAGCTAGGCAAGCTGGGAGACCAACATCTGACCAGGGGACCATCTCCCCAAACACCTTGCTGCAGCCTATGCTGCTACAGGCACCCTGATCTGCCAGCACCAAGTTTCTCCCAGATGAAGAGAGCTGGGGATGCCCATTTGCAACCCAACATCAGCCAACATGCTCCACCATGAGGCCCCATACCAAAAGATCACTGAAGCCCCCCGCGCATGCAAGCTGCCATTTTTCCTACAGCCTTATGCTCTTTGAGTCCATTTCTCTGTGCTCTTTGAGTCCCTGTGCTCCATTTCTCCACCACATCTGACTGTGCTTTGCCTTCAGTCTTCCTGAAATGCCTTACAAACAACTGCCAGTGCAGCAACCCAAGTCATGTGGTAGGAAAAGGGGGATGCCAGCCCCAGTTTCAGTTTCCAGGTGTTCTCCTCCCCATGCCACGACCATACAACACAGTAAGACATGGACAATGTGACTCCGTCTCCTCCCAGACATAGCTAACACTTGTACAGACCTCTGTCCCATGCTACTGACTGCCCGAAGGAACAGATGTTCGTCTGATCCCTAAATCTCCATCACCAAGAAGATCTCCAAACCCTCAAACACTCCGGACGCTCTTCTTCAATACTCAGTTCAAAACCAGTGCCACGAACGTGAGGACTCACCTTGCACGATGAGGTGCACGCGCGATGTCTTGGGGTGATTGTCTGTCTGCACAGAGCAGGTGTAGGGCCCCTCATCGTACACATCCACGTTGTGGATCTTGATGCTGTACTGGGTTTTGGTGTTGGAGAGGATGACCACGCGGTTGTCTATAGACCACTTGTCATTGCCGGCGTACAGGATGGTGCTGCGGTTCAACCACGCTACCCGCGTCACCCTGTCATCCACGGTACACCTGCCAAAGAAGAGCAGAAGGGTCACCAACCCGGTGCCAACACACACACAGAGCACCCCAGCTCCCAAAAGTGGAGCATCAACACCGTCCTCCCACACCCTATGGGTGCTGTGGGGCCGGCATGCCCCACGTGCACTGTGCACGCCGTGACCCTGCCTCCTCCCCCTGCATTCCCCATCGTGGCATGATTCCTCAGAAAATGGCACTGCCTTTTTTCCTTTCTTTCTCCCCATGGTTCTGGGGAGGTGCAGATGAAAATCCCATTAGGTTTGACCTCCACGCGCCGCAAAGGCTTCCCGCATCCCCGGCTTGCCCAGGATTGGAGATGAAGCTGTAAAATTTGCTGACAGTTTGGCTTGTCAGCACAGCCCTCGAGCCATCCCGGTGTGATATACACCACCACGGCGGGGGAGAGGGGCCGGCACACGCGCCCAGAGAGGAAGAAGAGAAAGAGCCAGAGACGGCGAGCCAGCACGCGGGAAGAGAAGGGAACATTTGGATAAGCAGCTGTAAATCCTACAAGTGCCTTGAAAACACAACACGGTCATTTCAATTATTTATTTCCTGCCTGGCTCCCTCCCTCCACGAGAAGCTGGGGAGCTCCGGTGCGCGGCGCTGAGTTACGCTTGGCAAGGAATAGCCGGGGAAAGGGGAAAAAAAATAAAAGAGGAATTAACATGTTCCCAGAGAACGTGGCTTTTTCATTCCATTTGATAGATTTTCTCCATCTATTTACTTCTGGCCTTCGCTGCCTCCGCAGTACCCGCAGCTCAAGCACTGTGCATTTGGCTAAATTAAGAGCTGAGCGTTCCTCGGGAGCTTTGCCTTTCCCACCTGAGGACTGCGGTCGGAGAGAGCTTTCTCTTAAGGTGAAAGCAAACCAGAAAAACAACCCCAGGTACAAGCTCGTGCTGGTGGAGACTTAGGGGGGCAATGCACTGAAGCCAACCAGGCAGCTCTCGCAGGCCCCTTCCCACAAGACAATAAATTTTGAGGCAGGCAGGAGCGTTCCCCCACCCCCACCACGCAGAGGTTTGGGTGCTATATGCCTCCCATGCCGGGCTTGCTGAGTGTCATCTTGATGCAGATTATTAATTGAGCAGAGAGATGGGGCAACGCGTGGCTGCGTTTCGGGGTCCCCTTAGGTCTTCGGTTTGGAGGAGTGAGCAATGCATCCTCCTGCAAACAAGTCCCTCTCCCCGTGCAGGCGCTGTACATCTGCACAAGCCGCGCTGCACGTGGACTCCTGGAAAACCCAATGGGTTCTGGGGGCACTCCTGCAGCCCCAGCACCTCGTACCACCTCCATCATAGAAACACACACTGCACGGCAGCCACTCTGGCTGTCCCATCACCACTCTGCTAGGGAGGTAGCCTCATGCCATAGGCTTTGCCCTTTTGGGGAAAGCGAGTCCTCCCTCCATTCAAATTAACTGGGGGAGAGCTAAGCACAGCCTAGTTAAGTCCAGCCCTGGGGGATTCCAGTCTAGTGGACTATTACTGCTGTCTCACTTCATTATAATGAATAATAAAGAGATACTTACACACGGTTTCTGTAAATTATTCATTGCGTGCACTGAAAAATCAGGGCAGTAATATGTAAAACAGACAACTTGCATGTCTGCGCTCATATAAATATCCAGACTAAAGCCCTCCGAGGTACTCCTGGGTCCCCTCATTAGGGGTGAAGTACAAGGAGCAGGGTTTGAAGTGACAGGAAGATGCGCTTGTGCCGTCTCAGGGAATGTTCAAACACCACTTCCCGGCTCCGGCTCACATGAACTGGGGCTGTTTGAGGTGGGCACACAACCCCTGGCAGCTCGTTTTGCATCTCCTGCCCATGTCTGGGGCTTAAAGTTACACCTACACCAGTCCCACAACACGGATAGATGTGATCTTGCAGGCCAGAACGAGGACAGCATCCCCCTTCCTGACCCGTGATGGAAAGGATCGCCCTCAAAAAGACTCAAAGCAAACAGGAGGGGGAAGCTGCTGTGCTTCAGTAATGCAGACAGATATCCCACGGAGCCTGCCTGCTTTGGGTGACAGCAGATCCCAACACAGTTCCCATCACGCAGAGTGCAGTGCCAACTCCTTCACCAGGCTCAGAAAGCAATATCCATTAGCTGCTAAGCCGCCAGCACTCCCTCATCTCTGAGCTGCCTTTGCTACCTATTTCCAATTGACCAGGATTATGATAATGTCTCCAGTAAGCAAACAGGTAAAGAGACTTCTTCAAAGTGTTTAGATAAAGCAGACAAGCTCTGACAAAGCTGGATAATAAAGCAGGCCAGGAGGTTTTCCCTTGAAGGGATCTAATTAAGAACAAAGACAAACCCACATTAACAGTCTCCTGGAGGCACCGTATCCATCTCCAGAAGAATCACTCCGTTACGAGTCCGGAAGGGACAAAAGAAAATAAAGCATGTGTCAGGCAGGAGGGAAATAACCCCTCCCTGTCTCCATGGTTCACCTGGAGACAGCGAGGCAGGGGAAATAGCTCTGGATGGAGATGTAAGCATCAGCCCAAACCCACAGCCTCACCCCGGCTCCCTCCTGCAGCACTTCGTCACACACCACATCTATTCCATCTGCTCCACGTCCACCCCACTCAGACCATCAATTCCTTTGAGCAGAGACCTCTCACCACCTGTACCGTCTCACAGTGCCCGCTCTCCACCAGCCCATCTTGCTGGGGAGAGAGGGCAAGACCTGGATGCTGCTCTTTGCCTGAGCTCCATCCCTCTTTGCACACCACTGACAACCGTGGGCTCACGAAGGCGACCCTCCCCAGCCCCATATTTATCCCCTTGCTCTGCAGAGGGGTGGGAGTAGTTGTACGAGCACCAACACCCCATGAGAGTCGAGGGCAGCGAACCCAAGCGCGGCAGAGTGGGAAGATGCATGAGGGAGGGACCTGGGGGCACCGACGCTCTGCTTCTTCCCCTCTAATTGCACCCATTCCTCATCTGTAAATGCTAATTCTGAAGTTTTCCGAGGAATTATTTCACTTAGTGTCAACAATACAAATAACTCCTCCGCCGTGGCCTTTGTGTTTGGCAGCACTCTGTGACCACCCCCCTCCTCCCGCCCCTATTAGAGGGGACCCCCGCGTTGCTCCCATGGCAGGAGCCTGCCCAGCCTCATTAATACACTGACAGCACTTCCCCTATGAAATAACACCCGCTGCCTTCATTCCCAGCCTTCCTCTGCTGGAAGGCAGTGGTTGCAGGGCCAGGCACCAGGGTCAAGACTGGGACTGCACATCTTCAAGCCAGGGCTGCCCCGTGGTGAGGGAAATAACACACCAGGGGCAGTACGAGTCTTTCCAATACGAGTTGCAGGGGATAAATGACACGTGGAGAGCTCAGGGAGTAAAGCAAGGCTTCCGAACAGAGATCTGTGGGTGCAAAATGACCCAAAGGATGCATATCCCCAAAACACAGGGGCAACACGATCTTTTTGCAGCTGCAGAGCAGGGCTAAGGGAGAGCAAGAGCCTCGGGGGAGATGCTCATCTGCACATCGACCCACAACCCTCTCACTTCCTTATGCAAACAAACAGATCCATTCTTTTAAATACTTTTACAGCCCTTCAACCCCAAACCATTTTTCACTCCTGTAGGCTACGCATCTCTTCCAGATGACAAATGGAGATGCCAAAATCGGTCGCAAACTCGTCGGCTGACCCAGTTTTCTGAAGCTAAAATATTTGACCCAGATCAGGAGTGAGGGAGAAGCAGCTTGGAGCCGTGATGGTACAGACGACTCTGTCCTGAGGATGTGGCCACGGGGTAAGCGTGCCCCATCTTCCCACCTGGGCACGGGTGGCTTTGGCACCTGATGCAGGGATACAGGATGCCCATACTGTCACCACACCCCAAATGCAGATGGGTCAGTGAGGATGCTGAAGGGCTGGGCTGTTGCATCCCTTCAACAGTGAGAGCAGCACGGTGTTCTGGTATGGGAGGTTTCCAGCCTAAAGCACCTGTCTGAGGGGCAGAGCAAGCACCCAGTATGAGAAGCCATTGTTAATTATGTTTGCAGGGGATTCCTGCTGGGATTTTTCTCTTCCACTACCTGCTCCAGTGACGGAGCTACCAGGCTCTGAATGTGGCCCTGAATGCCTTTTATTCGGGGCGGCTGGAGCAAAGGCAGAAGAGATTTATTTGTAATCATCGGAAATAAACACAGCTCCTCAGAAGTAAACACAAAAGAACAGAACCTGGCGGAGCTCCCGCTTCGTTAAATATGCAAATTAGAAGCAGGCCATCAAAACACACGGTTCCCCTAATCCTCTCCCAACAATGTAAAGCATCCAATTAGCCACGGGTACCACAGCATCTGTAGTACGTGCTGGGGGGGCTCAGACTGCAGCTCCCGAGGGCAGGACCGGGCTCCAGCACTGTCAGCCCCGAGGTTTATTCTCCAGGCAGAGGGTGGGAGGCACTTTGTCTTCACCCCCTCCCGCTGGCACCCTTCTTCCCATTTGGGCCACCTATGGTTTTCCTTCTCCCTCCTATCCTACTGCGGCTGTGTGGCTCTACCCCTCTCAGTCAGCTCCTGTTTTAGGGTCACCCCAACCTACCCCTGCTGACAATCTCCAGGGTACATCTCCTCTTCTGCCAAGGACACAGCAACAGCAATTTCCATAGCAATACCAGCGCACATCTCAGCCGTCTCCCCACAGTCCAACTAAACTTACATTTGTTCTGCTCCTTTTCCCACCACCTGGGTGCCTCCCTCCAAACCTCACACCACCAGCAATCCATTTCTGCACGTTTAATTAATTGCCAGGCTAGCTGCTACCGTGCCAATGGGGTTCCCCAGGCGATCTCAGTGCGGTTCCATCGCACCGTGGACCACCAGGAATGCCCCCCATCACCAGATCCCCTCTCCCCACGCCCCTGTGGCTGCCCCCCCAGCCTGGTACCATAAGGAATTCTCCCCTCCACCTCCCCCACAGCTCTGTTCTGTCTGCCCGTGCCCCAGCACCAGAATAGAAGCCAGTACCCGTGAAAAATCAAAGCCCAGATTGATACGTTAGAGGTTGCTAAATATAAAATATCCATCTGCGAAGATAATAAGCCTGTGAGGGCCGGGGCTGTCTTGTTACTCCATTTCAGAGAGTTTAATGGTGTTTTGGTCCATGACTGCAGCTCCCAGACATTAGAATAATAACAAGATGATGAAGAAGGCGGGCGATGGCTTTGAGAGGCATCACAACTCCAGACTTAACCCTTGCCATGCAACCCCGAGGGGTGAAACTGCACAGAGCAGCATCGATGCACTGCAGCACACTCACAGCCCTCAGGCTCCATGCAGCCCCAGTGACCACCACCCCCAGATCCTTCAGCCCAAGCTCAGTGCTCTTATCAGAGTCCCACCCTACAGGGACCCCATGGTGTTCTCATTCTGACCCCAAACCTCTCCCAGGAGACCAGTTTGCCAACCTCCAGCAGCTGACTGTGAGTTCTACCAGGTCCTTCCACATGCACATTCATGTGTGGACATCTTGAGCCCCTCCAAACAAGTGAATGGGATGCTGAAATGAGATTTTCACCTCCTGCAGTCACATCTGGCCCTGAGCTATTTGCTTGAGACGCTCTCTGCCTTGACTCAATTCTTCTTTGAGAGAGATATGAAAATAACAAGCACCCATCCCTCTCTTCCGCACATCCACCTGTTTTCTGCTGTTATCTCTGCCAACCTATGTCTATAGATTACATTTCTCCATATGTCTGTACACAGCTATGGGAAACCACCCATTGCCTCAGGCACCGTGCTCCCGTTGCAAGACAACACAAGCATCATTACTGAGCAAATATGCCCCCTGACACCTTCCTAGGGCTGCAGAGAAGATGTTATCCTCACACCCATTGCAGCAGAGAAGATCAGAAAGCATCAGCCTTAGCCTCCGGTGGCCAACAGCCATTATTAGCTTAATAGAAATCTTCATAAGAAAATATGAGGCTGCAGCAAAAGAAATAGAGCGGGAGGCCTTTTGATAGAGCAAATCAATGGGGATGTTTATAGAGCAGATGGCACTTAAATGCTAACACTGGAATAAGTCAATGTGTGCATCCACACCTGATCTCCCGAACGGGGATGAAAATGAAGGCATCGAGCTGGGCAGCCAGTCTGGGAAAAATGCCTCTGGAGAGAGCCTGGNCCCCCAGCTCCTCTCCAAACAGCCTTCCAACACCCACCAGCATTCCCCATCACGGCGTCGCTGCATCCCCTGGGAAACACCACCTGCAGCATCCCAGCAGCGTGCAGGGAGGGGACGGCTTCTCACCTAATTCTCTCACTCCACACTGACATTCTGTGGCCCAGTAGAGGAGGAAAGAAAAAAACACCAGGAGAGGCCCACTGACAGCCCCAGGGGATGCGGTCCCACTGCTCCCACGCTTGCAGCACACCAGGGTTTGCTGAGATGGGCACCTCAATCAGCGTCCGTGTAAGAATTCAATCAGTGCTAATCTAACACAATGCAGCACCTGCTCCCCGGCTGATTTCTAGTGTTCTTCAATCAAAAGGAGGAGAAGAAAAGCAGAGTTTATTGCTCACGGTGTTAGCAGAACTGCACAACCCAGAACCTGGAGCCCTCCACTTGTGTGGTGTGGGTTTTGGGATGGGTTGGTTTGTTGTTTTTTCTTTTTTTTGCAATTCCTTTTTTCTCCCCCTTTCTACTTTTTTTTTCTACCACCTTCCCAGGCAGGAAGAGGCAGAAATAACTGTCTCACTGTCACAGTTGGCCATGCAGCTAAGTAGAGGTAATTAACACATGGCAATGCTGGGCTCCGACCGCTATGACTCAGCCATCCTGATGGGGCTGGTGACAGTCCCACTGCAGCCACTTTCAACCGAGGACAATGCAGACACGACTCTGGTGACTCTGACAGTGTCCCATGGATACAGAAGAAGAAAGAATGTTGATTAAACCTGATTAAAGCGTGGGCCAGGACACACCAGGGATAGGATGATCTGTACAGCCTGAGCAAACTGATCTTGCAGCTGTCCCCGGATGGCAAAGAGGGAAAATTGGACCAGGACAGCATGAGTGCTGCCTTTCAGCAGATGCAACTGATGCGTGGTGTGCCTCTGCACACCGCCAACAAAAGAGGCAACCATCAACGCAAAGCCAAAGCCCATACTGGTGGGACACACAACCACCAACACAAAATGAAAGTCCATACTGGTGGGATGTACAAGCACCAATGCACGACCGAGCTGACATCAGCTCTGAGGGATCCACGCTGGACCTGGAGCATCCATGGGACCCATCAGTGTGGGACAGGGAGGTAACAGCACAGAAGTTCTGCAGAGGGGCACGTGAGTGACAGCTACAAAACATGACCCCAGGGGAAGTGGTGGCACGTGAGTCGCTCTGGATGGACATCCAGCTTGGTCCATTCACATCACTCCCTCGCAGACCCCTCCCCAGCCCTTCTCCCAACCCAGCATTAATTACCATGAAAAATATATTTGTCATGAGACACCCGCTCCTATCTCTGCAGCTCTTAAGGGTAATGGAGAGGTTTCAGTCTTTGGAGGATAAGTCTCAGGCTCTTGGCTGCCTGCCCGGGAGGATTATTTTACATCAGGTTGAGTTCTGTAGTAATTATCTTCAAAACAGCTGGACTGCTGGATAAACTCGCTGTATCTTAATACACAATACAAGAGCAAATACGGAGAATTAAACTGCAATTTCAGACGGGCCTGACAAATAGGTGGAAAAACCACTTGGCGGTGCTTTGGAGGCTGAGGCTCAGGGCTCCTCAAAGGTTGGGTGTGGGGAGGCATTATTTTCATCTGAAATCAATTCAGAGGTTCCCAGAGCTGGGGGAAGAAGAGATGCCAGATGAAGACGTTTCACCCCAAAGCTCCCACTGGGCGGAAAAAGCGAACACCATTCTCCTGACCCTCACGGTTGAAAAATCAGACAGTATTTGATCATCACCCGTCTGGAAAGCTCGACTTTGTGCACAGCCTGGGGGTTCTGATAAGAGCTCCAACTCCTCAAGCACAGAGCTGCACCCACCCACCCCCAGCACAGTGCAGCCTGGATGTGCCTTCCTGCACATCACCTCACACCTGATGGACAACCAGTGGCCCCAGTGCAAGCTTCCAAACACCACTGGGCCTTGAGCATCCCTCAGTGCTGCAAGCACAAGGCTTTGGGTGCAGAAGCCCTGTGGGTAGAACTAATGGTGTCTAAAAAGAAGGAAATTGTGCTGGTAGAGGTTGAGGCCATATTTCACGGCGAACGCCGCGCAGCGCTTGCTGCCAAATGAGAGATCTGCAAATTACCCGGGTAAGCAATCAGCCCAGGAATATAATTGCCAATTTGCAGAAATTTCACCAACAATTAGGCAAAATAAAAGAACCCACCAGAGGAAACGCTCCGCCTGCCACTCCCACATCTCCTCTGACCTGCCTGCCTGTTCATTGTGGGTTGGCAGCTCCCAGCACCGTGCAGCCAGGGCTCCTCCCAACTGCACAGAGATATTTATCTGTCTGTGTGAGCGTATGCAGGAGCAGGACGAACGTCTCAACTCCCTGGAACAGAGAATTTCTTTTCTCCTGTGCTTGTCAGCATGTTAAGAACACAGAGAGGACAATACCTGGGACATGATTTAAATAAGTGCACCTGATGACCATGGTGCTAACACGTGGGACTGAAACAACCCGGCGATGTCAGTGCAATGTGCTCGGTGTTTCCCCTGTGGTGAAACATGTGGGTGATGGGCTGATCTAGAGGGTGTTTTTCTTTGCATCCCTTATAAGCATGGGTGTCTGGGAGAGCACCACAATACCTGTGTGGTTGAGGTGCTCAAGGCAACACAGATGTGCAGCAGAAGCCCAGATCACAGAATGGTTTGAGTTGGAAGGGACCTTTAAAGGCCGTCTGGTCCAACCCCCCTGCAATGAACAGGCACACCTGCAGCTCCATCATGTTGCTCAGTGGTTCCCCCAGACCATGGCCAAGTGCAGATAACTTCCAGGACCACCTTGCCATACCTCTGGCTGGCCAAAACCAGCACAGCCAAACACAAGGAACACAAAAATCACATCTGAGGATGACTGGAGGCACTTCAAATCTC
Source organism: Odontophorus gujanensis (assembly GCA_013399175.1). NCBI lineage: Eukaryota > Metazoa > Chordata > Aves > Galliformes > Odontophoridae > Odontophorus > Odontophorus gujanensis. The sequence goes on from VXAB01004760.1 coordinate 922,237, forward strand.
CTACACCACCCCCCAGCCCATTCACCTCTTCCCTCTACCAGGAGCCCAGAGAACACATCCTGCTGATGGAGAAGACCCCATGGCCCCAGGAGATGAAGCCATCCCAGGTACCAGAGGAAGGCCCTGCTCGGGAGCCACCAGTTGGCAGCTGGCAGGAGACCACTCCATCAGCACCCTACAGCAGAGCGTCTGCACAGTCCAACAGCTTCATGCAACTGGGGGGGGTTTATTTGTTTGAGTTGTACATGAATATACCAAATTACATTATCAGATCATAGTCCTGCTTCTGATTTATTCCTTCTTTGTTCTTCAAGTCTTCGTACATCTAAGCAATTAACCTCTCAAAGAGCTGGAGAACACATAATTATCCTCATTTGTCTAAACGTCACCAAGATGGCTGCCTTTCAATTAACCTTCTGGGAATGGAGGAAAGTTGGAGTGATACAGTGATCATTTCCAACTTCGGTGTAGGCTTTTTTTTTTTTTTTTCCCCCCTTTAAGTAATTTAATTGAAATATTCAGATGATAAAATGTAGCCAGAGAACTGTTACTGCAGGTAACGGGATCAAGAGGGGGCTTGCAACAGAAAAAGAAGTCAAACGAGGTACAGTGATACTATATCAATATGTGGCGCTTCCATCTAAGAATATCCAAGCACTTTAATGGATGGAACCATTCGCCTTCTCCTGCTGGGCTGTGCCTTCTCTACCAGTGGGGAAACTGAGGCAGGCAGCCTCAGCAGCCTACAGGATGCGCTTGTCAGCCCCCAGGGCTGGCTTCACAGCGAGGGCATCTCTCCCGTGGTTCTTAACAAAGTTAGAGCTGGGGACACGGCCGTGGCCAGGCAGCTTCTGCCTTTGTTTACTCCAATAATAGCCCCGTTTTGCTGAGATGGTGTCTGACACGCCGGGAGAGGCATTAATTCCCACCCATTGCCTCGCTGATAAATATGCATCGCCTCCACCAGAGAGTGCCAGGTCAAACTTTGCACCCGTATTAAGAAAGACACCAGTGCTGTCTGTCGCATGAGGATAATATTTATACATACCCGCACAAACAGATACGGAAAATAAACAACCCAGCTCCGAAGTTCGTCACATCTCCTCCCTGACAAGCGTGCCTTCTCAATTCAGCGCCGCTCCCGGCCTGAAATCCAGCCCGCCAAAAAGCAATTCCAGCTCAAGTCCCTCCTTCCACTTGCTGCCCCACCAACCCAACCCACCTGGTCCCCCAAGGCCACGCTTGGGTTCGCACGGTGCTGGAAAGCAAGCAGTCCCCCCCAGAGGGACCCCATAAAAACACCGCCTCTCCAGGTGTGTTTATTTGGAGAGATGAAGTGGGGCTAACACAATAGCCACCGAGTTTATTCTCGGCACAGGCTGACGGAGACATAATTAAAATGCAAGCTGGAGTCAAGGTACCTATCAATAAATCTTTGCTTTTGGCTCTTAGGCTTGACAGGAAGCCTATACCTGGCGAGGGGAGTTCAGACAGAGGGGGAGGCACGAATAAAGGCTCTGGTTTATGGACGGCCATTTTAATGTTTCGTTTGAGTAATGGGCCTTGCAAATTAGCACCCCGGCGGACTGAAATACATAATTTTCCAAGGACACGCACGCTCTCGATCCGACAGGTGATGTGGGCAAGCAGTCCCCGAGGGGAGCTGCGATCTCAGCGCTTCTCGGTTGCAGTCATATTTTATCCTGGGCGGGATGACTAAGGAGACGACAGCACAGAGCTCGGGGGGAGAGGGGGGTGTCCAGAGGATGGGGGAGGAAATGGAGCAGAAAACGACCCCGTGCCACTGTGGGGCTGACGGGCGACAGCAGCAGGGAGCAGCCAGGAAAAGGGAAGCAGCACCTGGTGCGGGCAGGAGGGGATGACATGGGACAGCACAGTATAGCACAGCACAGAGCTCATCCCAGAGCTGTCTGCAAATTGCTTTGAGCCCTGAAGGGGCCAGGCACCAGAAATCCCCATTTCTTGTGATGCCCCCCCCCCCCCCCACAAACAGCCCCCTGCAAGGGGCATGGTGTGACAGCTCTGCGGTGCACAGCCCTGCTCCTCCTTCCTGCCTGAACAATGAAGATGTGGAGACAAGCACAGCCCCTGCAAAGATGAAGTGTGGCAGGATCTGGTGTTGGACCCCCAGGAAACTTGCTGCACCTTCCCTATCCTAAAGGGACGTTGAATGGATTTCACCATAAGGACTCACAGACGGATGGGGACACTCAGAGCCTGGAGCTGCATCCATCTCCTGCAACCAACCCTGGGAGTGATGCTCTATTGCCAGCACCAGCACCATGCTTCCCCAGCTGATGAGAGGGGCTGGGGTGGCACTGGGGAAGGACCATTTCAGAGATACTACGCCTGTACCTCCACTCACACCAAGACTCTATTTCTCATGCTATTTCTCCCAGACCCACAGCTCACCAAGGAGAAAGCAATGACTTTCTCTGGAGGCACTGGGCTCAGCTCTCTACGATCACAGCCATCTAAGGGCATTAAATTTCATTTATAGCTACCCGAAAGCTGAAAAGAGTGGCCAAAGCCACTCTGGACAGTTAATCTGCCATCCTGTCACATCTCCAAGGTTGTTCTGGGAAATTCCTGTAGCCTTTTCTACCCATAACGACAAAAACACGGGGTTGGCAATGCCATTTTTGCCACTCCAACGCACTCAGGCACACGAGGAGGTAAAGGGAAGGAAGACAGAGGAATGGGCAAATGCACGCAGAAATCATTTCCTCCTGGCAAAGCCGCCGACTCAAGGAGAAACATAAAACCCTCGATGAAGGGCTTGCCTGGTTTATTATAACATCGCCTTTAATTTATGCGCCTGCCTTTTATGATTGTTCTCTATCACTGTTCCTGGGGCTTATTTATAGAGGGCCATTAGCACAGAGAGCAAGCCCTGATGAGTGAGCATTTGCAGCGTCTGCCAGGGGAGCGGGGATGTAAACTGGGAGGAGGAGGCAGCGAGCTCCCACGCGGGGCTGCAGCGAGTCCGCTCCCCGAAAGCCAAGAAGGATAATTTGATCTCGGAGTGAGATACAACTTCATCTCACGTGGCTGCAGCCTCCTTCACGGGCACTTTGCTAAATCCCCGAGTCCCAGGCTTGACGGATCGGCTCGTCCGCATGCAGAGGAGGGATGCAGGGAGGAGAGCTGCTGGGAGCAGGGACGCTTCTGGAGCTGATGGCAGGGATGGCAGTGCGAGGCTGCGTCAATTAGACAAAGAGAAATGAAGCTGAGAGCGTTGGCATCATCCCTGGGGATGAGGCTCTGCTGCCAGCATGGCAGGGACCCACTGAGAGGAGGCACCCGCTGCCAAACAACCCCGAAAGGCAGCGGGGGGAAGGAAGGAGGATGGTGATTTTGGCTGTGCTGCCTGCCAGGAGCATCGTGGGGCTGAGTCACCCTGCTGCACAGGGAGGAGGAGGAAGGGTGGGAGGATGGGGAGCGGGAGGATGACAGTTATGGAGAATGTTCTCCCAGCCAGACCACAGAACGCCGTGCCCTGCAGACCTCCAGGTCTCCAAGAAATGTGGTCTTGGCCCTCGGACACAGATAATTTCGAGGCATCCCATCCTGCCTACCGGCCCCAACACCCACAGCAAAACATTTTGGGGTCCGATTTCCCCTTCTATCACATCACTACGGGATCACCACTTCTCCACTGCCTGCTTCGTAAAGGGGGACAGCACAGAGCAGGGCTTCCACAGAGCATCAGGGTAACAGCTTGGTGGGATGCAGCAGAGCCCACCCCCTTGGAGCAGCATCACAAAACAAGGTGTCGGGCCAGCAGGCGCTGTATGGGTCCCACTGAGCTGTGAACCCACCTTCGTGGCAAAACCTGTTCCCAAAACACAGCGATGCACACGGAAAACACAGCGCTCGGTTAAAAACCCGCTAAGCGGGTAGGTGGGTATGCTGGCAGATTGAGATGATGTACAGTGAATTTGTACAATCAAAGCCTTCCCATACAGTTCACAGGTAATTTGCAGTGAGAACAAAAGCTTTAAATTCATCTCCTAAATTATTCACTACAAATCGTCCTCTCGGTTCCCGTGCTGGTGTCCTTCAAGCTGTTCGAGGCGGCGGTTCCACCCCCTCGTCGCACGGGGAGGATGGAGGTGCTTTGGTTTATGGAGAAAACTGGGGAGAGCAGGCAGCTGCCTGAGGACACGAGGAACTTCAAGCTCCAGCCGTCCCATCAAGGGGCTTTTTTCTCTTTTTCGTATGTGTCTTCTTGGGTTTTTTTCTTTTCCCTTTTTACTTTACCAAACAAACTCCCACTGCAGGCAGAGTAGATGACGTTAAATTATTTTGGAATATGCTGAGAATGCCCTGCCAGGCCAAGCGAAGCCTCATAAATCATTCCCTTTCCCCCATCCCCTTCCCATTCCTGAGTTCTCTTTCAAGGCAGCTCCTGCTGGGGCATGTATAGGGTCTGAACATCCAGGATGAGAGGGTGTAAGTGCTGCAGAACCGTGGGATCAATGGGTTTGGGCTGCACAGAGAAACTCTGCACCACACATAAGGGGTTGGAGTGTGGCTGCATCCAGCTGTTGGGATGCTCGAGTGATGCTCTGGTGGAGCAGGTCACGAGGACCCAGCTCCCCTCCTGTCACCCTCCAGAGCAGATGGAGGGGATGTGGAGAGCTGTGCCCAGGGCAGAAGGTGTGCACATCTGGCACTCCTGGCACAGCCCGAGGGCTTTGCAGCCCTCTGTCTGCAGCTAAAATCCCACAGAAAACACCAAACTGAGAGCCCGTATTCAAAGGCAGCACCCAGCAGTCAGGGCTGCAGGGTTTTGGCTCAGGACCCAGAGCTCGACAGAGGCACAGTCATTTTCTAATACCTTAAGTGACATTTACCGAGTCCCTCATGCTCTGCTGTGACACCGACAATGTCATAATAGGGCCATGAGAGCTTCACATCTCTGTTGTGTCCTGGTACCCATCACTCAGGCATGATGGATAGATTGCAGACTTGGGAAGCGCTGACAAGAAGGATCAGCAAGCAGCTCGATTTGTGGCTCCGAGCAAAGAGGAAACCCGTTCCTCCCTGGCTCACAGCTGCCCAGAGAGGGCAAACTGCTGCATTTCAATGCACAACTGGGCCCAGCAGAGCTGGGGTGAGGAAAGAGCCTGGAGGTGCCACACAGCTCACCACATCCCACCATCACACGCACAAATCCAGAGTTCTGTGCGTACTGTGGGTTGTTTTTTGCTTTTCGTTTTGTTTTCAACCAACGATCTTCCTCCTCCCCAGGAAAACACTAAAATATGTTTAAAAAAACACAATAAAAGCCTCGCCAGGCACCCTTACCTCTCCAGAGCCTGAGCTTTACGACACTGTAGCTATTTATTGCTCGCTGTGTTTTGCAAATACCAGATGTGACGCTCATCCCGAACAGCCTCGCTGAAGGCCCCTTGGTTATTCTGTAGATGGAGCTGCTATTTTAGACAAGACAGACACAAGGCAAAAACAAAACCTAAAGCAGACGGGGGGAAAAAGCCCTCAAAGCTCTGCCACAGCAACACAGATCCATCACGAGGCGTTCAAAATGCAGAGGAAGGTGGGAAAGCCAAGCAAGGATCTGAGTGGGGCTGGGTGGGACGTGCCAGCCAGGCTCCCTTTGCCACTTGGTCCAACGTCACAGCACTTCAGGGATGCCCAGCTGCAATTCTGTGCTCTCCTCCGGGACACCCATCAGTACCAAACTCCCCTGCAGCCACACCAGCAAGGCCCAGCGTACCAAATATCTCATCCCCAGCATCCCGTAAGGGCTGAGGAACACGCGGACGCGCTCCATAAACTCACCATTAGAGATCCCCTGATGGAGATGGATTATAATTTGCGAATGATTAAAACACAATTAACGGCGGTAGGGAGGTACTCGAGGCTCTGCAAAGGAGTCGTGCAAATGAGGAGTTATCAGGACCTTCGGTGTCCTAAGCACCTGTCAATTCTTGGTTGAAACAAGTGCATTAGCCTCGTCCAATATCCATCTAACCTTTACACTCTCCCTTGCTCTGTTTCCCTGGCAACCATTTAAAAGTGCTGGAAAAAGGCACAGTTGCTTTCAGGAAACGAAAAAAAAAAAAAAGAAAAAAAAAGAGGGAAAAAAGAAAGGAAGGAAAAAAAGATCATAAAAAAAAAGGCACTATGTTCTTTCAAGGCACGCTGCTGCTTGTTGGCTCTCTTTTCTGCTTTCCCCCTCTCTGTCTCTTCTATAAGTGCCTCAGTTTCCCCTGTTGACAACTCAGGACTGCAGAGATGGAGGGAGTGAACCTCCAAACTGGGAGTGGGATGCAGTGCCTAAATGCCCATCCCCCCATGCACCCACCACGTACAGACCCTCAGGACAAGCTGCAAACTCTGTAATCCACAGTGCTCCCTGTCACACTCTGAGCAAAACAGCAGTTAACAAAGGTCAAAACTTGAGGCTGTCACTAAGCACTCCGTCACCACCTGCTAAAGAGGGTTGTTTTCCCCTTTCTTGCCTTTCCTCCCCGTTCCATCCCTGTCTGGGTGTTATCCACTCTGATGAGAGTGGCATTTGTCCTGGCACCTTTGGGAGAGCAGCTGCAAAGGGTAGCAGGGAAATGGCAAGGAGAGGATTGGGCACTCAGCACGGTGCTGAGAGGGTGGCCCCGATGCCTGCCACCATCATGCTCTGCCATCTCTGCGAGCAAATGCCAGCGAGAGGCTGGAGGTGGATCTTTTCCCCAGGTATGATCCAGAGCCCACGCTGGGCAAGGAAATGTGGGGGGAAGGGGGAGAGCTGGGTTCTCTAGGGTTTCCACTGCAGGAGCCATCAGGAAGGATGAGACCAGAGGGAAAGCAGCAGGGATGGGGTGGGGAGAAGGTGCTGCTTCGATGCTGTATGGTCACGGAAAGTTTGGGGACTGCCCATCAGAGGGTAGAGGTGGCTCCCGTTCACCTCCTTCACACAGCCTTTATTTTCGGCTCTCTGATGAACACAGACTAATTAAATCAATCCTCCCACTGCCCAGGTGAGATGGGGAGGTTACAGGAAGGATCACAGAATATCCCGAGCTGGAAGTGACCCATAAGGATGATTGAGTCCAACCCTTGGCTCCAAGACACCAAACCACAGCACCACACCATGCTCACTGGGAGCAAAGAGGCAGCAAGGGCTCCAAAAAGAGGGCTAAAAACATACCCAAAGCAGGGGCAGGGCTGTGAGGGGTGGGCAGCAGGAGCAGGGAGCGATGGGTGCTGGTAATTAATTGCACAGTTTAAAGCCTTGCCACTGCCACTTCACATTCAGCATCTTAAACAGAGGGCGGGGAGGAGGGGGGAGGATAAACAATCCATTAAACAACACACACCAGCAAAACAAAACAAATAAAATAAACCACGAACAAAAACATAAACAAAGGGAAAAAAAAAAAACGAAACAGAAAAAAAATCCCTAATCTAATGTTCCACAAACACTGGGCACCCAAACAGCCTATCTTTGTTGGGAACCTCAGTTCCAAGAACCACTTACAGGCTTTCATCAACACATTATAATATTAATCAAGGCTCATAATGCAGAGTGATTTGCATGCCAACAAATATATTTACACTGTAAATTGTTTGTTGAGAAGCCTCAGAGAAATATGCAATTCACTGCTATTGAACTTGGGTAGCAGGGAAAAAAAAAAAATGCAAGTACAAACTCCCTGTAGAGTTTGCTCCTTCTGGTTTTGGCAACGCAAGTCATTAGCATGCATTCTGATTTCCACGCGGGCCTTTGCTCGCAGCCATTTAGCTGGATCACAGCAGTCAGGGATGGGAAGGCTTATTAAGGGTCTGAGAGCTAAATCCAGGACACTGGCTCCTCAGCAGAAGGGATGCTGCCTGTGCTGAAGCGGTGCAGTGAGAAACGAGGGGCCAACGCACAGAGCTGCCCCATGTCTGGGTATTCTCAGTGGGGCCAAGCACTGTTCCTCCAGCCCATAGGGCTGCAGGCTTCAGGCAAGGCCAGCTGACCCCACAAAGCCCTGCTTGCACTGAGGGCAGGATGGATGGATGCAACACTGGGATCTGGGCAATGGGGAAGCTCCCAAACCCTGCAGCCCCTGCTGATGCCAGCTCCCAAACCCTCAGAGCCTGAGATCACGTACCAACCATCCCCTGCAGCCCCTCCACCCACAGAGAAGGGGAGCATTTATTAGCTCTGTTACTACAGATACGTTTTCACAATGCAATCAGTGCCGCTGGGGGACAGGACGAGGCAGAACGCGACGCAGACAGAAAGCAGAGGAACAGATGCATCTTTTGCACGGTTCACACACTCACGCTGCTCATCCCAAGCAACCTTCTGCTCCATCCCTAAGGTCGCTGTCACCCTGACTTTTCCCATCGAGGTGTTCTCCTGTCTGACCCCTTGCTGGGGCTGCGGGGCTGGGAGGGATGATTAACCACGGCGTTAGAGGAGAATTAAAATGAGTATTCCGTGGTGCCTCTCTAAGCTGCTGAAGAGCCGATTAGCAGGAGGCATTGATCTCCTGGTTCAGAGATCTTCTAAAGAGTGAGGTGAAAAAATAATGGGAGGGAGGAGGGGGAAAGCTAATTAACACTTGCAGGGTTGCAAGCTCTCCGTGAGGAGCTGGTATTAATAGATGTGATAGAAGGTGCCCCGGCCAGCAGAGCAGGAGGTGTTTGCTCTCTCAGAGGGCATCTGCACAGCGAAGAGTTCTGTGCTCAGCCCATGCCGAGCAGGAAGGTGCTGGGAGATGGCACAGAGGGATGGCAGACAGCAGCGAGGTGCTCCAGCTTCAAGTCACTGCTGTCCCCATCACACGGAGAGCTGCTCCCGTACAGGTCCCTCTGGATGCAGCTGCTGCCTTCGCTCAGCCTTCGCTCAGTGCAAATACAAGCTGAAGCAGGAGGCTGGAGAAGTGTCCCCACACCCCCCAGCTTGTTATCCTACCCCCCGGCCATGGGCTATTTTGGGAAGGCAGCAATGCTGGCTCTACCCACAGTGCTCCCTGCACCACGTGGCCATGACTTCATCCCTGTGAAGAACGGGGAAATGATCCCTAGGCACAGAACGCATTTTTGCGGAGCGGGGAAAATCACCAGAACAAACTTTCAGGGTCCATCAGGTAGTTTGATCTGTTTATATTTAATACTCCATTTCTCTATGCATGCAAAGTGCATGCCCCTAATCCCTGCTCAGTAATTACCAACATTAGAGGACTAAAGCACGGTCTTAACCATTGGTGCTAGCTAATGCATACACAAGCACTTCCCTCACCCCCATCCCCCTCCCCGTGCCACAACATTTAAGGACGTGCAGATGCCTCCAAGCTCTCAGTTCATGACGACTGCCCTGCAAAAACTCCAGGGAAGGAGGAAGAGGTTGGATGGGGGTGAAGGGGCATTTTATTTGATCAAATCATAAAGAGCAGTGCGTCCTGCAGAGGAAGAATCTCCAAGACATAAATGTCAGGTTTATGAACGATTGAGCTGCACTATGCTTGCCCAAAATTGCTCTTTAAGGTCAGTGCTGTAAGTGTTCCCATGGGCAAATGGACTATGGGCTGCGTGCTGAGTGCAGAAGGATGGCTCGCCTGGTGGGAGGGCTACGGAGGAGGTACCCAGGGCCCCAGCCCCCAGCATCATCACCCCTGGGAAGGGGAAGGCTGCAGTGCCCTCTGCAGCACCTCGCAGCACGCAGGCTGAGCTCACAGTGCCGTTTCTCACTCTGGGACCTCTGGACACCTTTGCAGCCCACAAAGGGACATGAGCATCAAGCAGGCTTGACTCAGTGCGAGAGGGAGCTGCGAGCTCAACTGGCAGAGGTTACAGCAAGCAGCCTTGGTGGGAAGCAGGAGGGATGATCGCTAATGCAAGTTGCTTTACGCTCCTCGGGGTTGTTACGCTGGGGCTGTGCTGGGCCATATGGTCTTGTCTTGACCCTTAAATCATCTTACGCCTTTCCAACAGCAGCACTCGCTGTTGCTGGCTTCCATTCCTTGTTATTCTTGGCACTGGGAGGCTGGGATTGCGAGGCAGCTCAGCCTCGTAATGAGATGCATCAGATGGAGACCATCTGGAAGGAGCATCCAACTTTAACCTTCAGGGCTACTTGGAAAAGGACCTTCACCAGCGAAAGCCACCTTCCTGCAGACAGGCAGCCTGCTCTCGGATGCTCCCTGCATCACACCGGGGTCGTGGGAGCCATCGACCTCCAAAGAGCCCAGCACCAAGCCCTTTGTGCTTGATGCCTACAAGAGGAGCTTCCATCTGCTGCCTGCCAAGCTCCGTGTCCTCTCCTGGTGGGAAGGCTGCGGAGCGGGGCCAGGAAAGCACCTGGGGGAGGTGGGCAGCAGGCAGCCAGGCGGGTCATGGCCAGAAGAAATTAATTAGGCACTGCTTCTCATTGGGAAAGAAGTCAGGGCAGCATCCAGCTTGGGTCGGGGAGCGGCAGGGAAGGAATCTGGCCACTGGCGTTTTGGCCCTTCATTTCCTTTCCCCTCACCTCTTGCTCCCAATTTCCATTTGCTAATAGCAACCCTTTGCATTTCCATATTGCCGTTTATTTAAGGACTCTGCACATCTGACAGATACTGCTGACAAATCTTGCCAGGCCTCTCTGAGGGAGATAAACTTTGCTGTTAGTGGAAAACTCATTTTCCAGCCGTTTCGGAGGCTTCTGTGTTTGTTTTCATCCCAATTAGGAAAGAAACCCATAAAAATGGAAATTCTTCACCCAGCAAGCTTCTGAGACAAGAACCTGCTCCGGGTGGATCAAAACACTTCACATCAAGGTGCTCCCAGCACCCACACCGCACAGAACTGTTTGTCTTTAAGGAACTAAAACGCTGCTCCAACCAGAGCAGCTCCCATCAGCGCTCCGACGCTTTCAGTTGTGCACTGATTTCCCCTAAAAAGGAAACTCGGGCACACGCAGAGGCGATGTCTGCTGACTTCAGTGCAGGTTTGTGCTGTGCTGCTGAGCTTTCTCTGCTTCCTCCCCGCAGCACCAAAAGGAGACAACCGCTGCCATCCCAAAGTGATGCTGACCCTGCAACGGTGGGGAGGTGGGAGAGGGGCGGCAGGGACATCCCAAACCCGACTGCTTCCAGGGGTGGCAGCGCAGCAGGGATTTGCCTCACCGGTTATAGGACCCCAATTTCACGGAGCAAAGCCCCAGAGCATCTCTAAGCACCGGCTCAAAGCCCAGGAAAATCTGCTCCTTTAACAACGCGCTCAAGTGCTTCGCTCAATTGTGTTTTTGTTCTTTCCAGTTTTTTAATTAAAAAAGAAAGGCCCGGGTTGTAAAAAGAAGCATTTGGAAGCAGCAATCTAGCTTGCATTCATGGGATGAGGCAAAGTTCATTTGAATGGAAATTGAGAATCCAAATCCTCGGAAAGGCTTTCAAAAGCCCACCTTAAACGGTTTTCTTTGTTCTCCGAGGGGTTCAACACCTCATTGGAGCCGGGATATCTTTCCTGAAATAACTCTGCACATCCCCACAAAGGCCACTCCTGGCGATGCCGCCGTGCATGGGCAGCTTTGTAGGCAGGAGCTGCAGGGAACCGTAGAATCATTACGGTTGGAAAAGGTCACTAAGGTCGGCAAGTCCAAGCACATCACAGTATCAGCCCATCCCAATTTGCAGGGCCACACCAACGTGCAATGTCCCATTGGACACACACACACACACACACAACCCCTTTTTCTCTCCTGTTGCCCCACTGATGGCACACCCCGAGGCAGAGGTCCCAAATGTTTGTTCCAGGGCAGAAATTGACCTGGATGGAGGAGAGCCCATGAGCTGTGCTCTCTGCAAACATCTCCAGCCCATTAGAAAGCTTTGCTTGCAAAGAAATCTGCCACCAGCCTTTGTACATCCCCACATTCTGACCCGAGACACTGCCTGAAATCATCCGAGATGGCTCAGGCAAATTGTTTTGTACCAAACATCCCCCTGAGACACACCGAGAAATAGAGATTCCTTGTGAGAAAGGAAAAAAAAAAAAGAGGAAAAAAAAGAGCAGCAGAGAGAGGATACGTGATAGAAGGAGGAAGCAGAAAGGGATGAGATGCAGGAGTGCTGCTCTCCCACCGATGACGAGCAGAGGGCACATCTCTACCCAGCCCCGACAAGAGGTGGGTGCTGTCAGTGTGACTTTGCTCCCACCCCTGGGGCTCGTGGTCATAATTTCATGCTTAGCCCGGACTGCAGGGTGTATAAATCTGTCACATGCCATGCCTGATGACAGCAGCTAGCTTCCTGGGGAAGGAAAAGCCTCTTCCCGTGCAGCAGGCCATTTCGTATGTGTCCACTAAAGAAGATTTAAACCTCTGAGCGAAGTGCCTAGCGCTGGTCAAGACTCTAAAAGAGGACACTGCATCTTCTGCCACGGCCACACCAGGGAGAAGAAATTTTGGCAAGGAGGGCTGACACTGCTCGCTAAGGGAAAGGAACATCTGGAGGATGTGGGGACAAAAGCCACAGCTCTGCAGCACCGCTAACCCGGGTCTGCCACAGCACAAAGTCACCTCTTAGTGTCAGAGAGAATCATCAAGGGTGGAAAAGACCACTAAGCCCACCAGCTCCGACCATCAGCCCATCCTCACCATGCCCAATGAACCACGCAGGCAAAGGGCTGATGCTCTTCCTGCCCCAAGCAGGTCAGGAATGGTTACAAAGCTCCTCGTACCCCAGAAAGCTCCCGGGGCAGTGCAAAGGGACATCACAACCTTTGCTGCTTCTGTCTCCCATCCCACTGTCAGTGCCCGCATCCCTGTGAGCTGAGCTCAGGCTGGAGGTGCCTTTGGAGCAGGCAGGGATGCAGCACTGATAACTCTGAGCCACACAGGGAGCCGGAGAGCCACCCCACTGTGTTATTAATACATGAACTTTGCCACCACCCTCCCACGCTGCCTGCTGATTTTTATACCGTATTGCATAATTAATCTGTCAACATTCTGTGACGAGGTATAAATATTAATAATACGATCACACACTCGGCTGTTCCTTTTAAAATTCAAGCTCTGCACAGATAAATCGCGCACTTAATCTTAGCGAGCTTTGAAGAGTGTATTAAAAAAAAAAAAGGGGGAAGGAAAAAAAAAAAAGAAAAAAAAAGGAGAGAAGATACATTTGATTCTGAAACAGGCTCACCTGCTTTTACCTGGGTCTGTCCTCTCTCTGTGCCTTTCCCTTCGCACTCTCCCGCGCTTGCAGTGATGGCAGCACGTGCTGCTTTGCTGATTGGTGCAGTGAGAAGTGCTGGATGCTGAGATGCAGCTCCAGGGCACCATCTCCCATGCTGATCACAACTCGGACAGAACCACGATGCTGCGTGGTGGGAAAGACGCCAGAAAGGGCTTTAAAAAGCAGAAGGGCTGAGGACTCGTCCCTGCAGAGCTTTGTTTCTACTTCTAGCACTGCCCTGAAGACAAAAGCTTCGTCAAGGATGAGGTTAGCAGTGAGGAGAATGGGAGTGACAGATTCACACATCCCTTGAACACACGACTCTGGAGGCCACCACGAAGTGCCAGCCTTTAGAGCACGCCAGTTGTCCAAGCCAGCAGGTTTCTGAGAGCATGCACAGCCCTCAGAAGTTGGGATGTTAGGGCTCCTGCCTGAGGGCAGCCTGGGGGACAGCTCATAGGCTCTGAGCAACCTGATGGAGCTGCAGATGTCTCTGCTCACCACAGGGTGGTTGGACTAGATGATCTTTAGAGGTCCTTTCCAACTCAAACAGTTCTGTGTTTCTATAGCGGAGGTCTAAGAGATGTCACCGCAGACCAGCACTGACCAGTGCCTCCATCCCCATCCAGATAGGGTCTGACCATGCACCCAGTGAGTTCCCTAAGCCCTTGGAGAAGCCACCTCATGCATTCTGGGCTTTAAGACTGCAGTAGTTCACCCCAGCACCTCTGTTCTGCGTTACCTTCCACTTATTCACTCATTTTGAGTACTTGCTTCTTCCTGAGATTTTCCTCTCTCTGTGATAAAACAAATATCAAGCAGCCCCCTGTCAAGGTTTCCCCCACCCTTCTGCCAGCCCCGGCCTCGACCACGCCACCAACTTCTGCCAGAGGCTCTGAGCTACCCAACTTCTTTGTGCAAAATGCAGAATGGATCTCTGGGGTGACCCATACGGCCACTTTGTGGGCCACATGAATCACAGAATCATTAAGGTTGGAGAAGACCACTGAAATCATCTAGCCCAACCATCAAACCATCAGCCTACAGGAGAGGCTCCTTCACATGGGGGCCCCTTTCTTCTCCATTTACAACCTCTAAGCACAGGAGCTCCATCTAGCCCGGCTTTGGATGCTAAAAGACAAGGAAAGGAGACCTCCTAGCACCCACCAGCCTCTGCAGTACAAAGAAAGCCAACTGACAGCAAACGCTCCCATCAACGCTCCACTCACTTTGTTTTACAGAGTACTGAAATGAAAGGGATACTTTAGATTAAAAGATTTGTTTAATGGTCTGATTAATTCATTCCAAACAGACAGAGAATGTTCTGAGGATCTCTGTTAGCTCTTAACCTTTCCAGCTTGGGTTTTTTTTGGTTGTTTTTTTTTTGTATGTAAGCGAAGGATGTGTTTTAATTTAATATTCAGTGCCTGCTGCGCTCTCTCTGGGTTGGATCACATGGCTTTCCTTCCTCACACGGAGTGGGACCAAATGCTTCTTAAAATAAATGTGGAGGAGCTGGTAAACACGGAGGGCAAAAGCAGGAGGGCTCACCTGTCGGCCTGCGCACGCCACGGGCAATTACCCCATTCACCCTGGTTCAGTTCACAAAATTAATTAGTGCTGAACGCTGCTGGTCCCTATTATTTATGAGCTAATGAGCAGGAGAAGCTTCAGCTCCAAGGGCAAGTGCTCTGGGATGCCAGGGACAAGATTGCAGCCACCAGGAGGAACGGATGCCACCTCGTGATGGCACCACGGTGTTGGGGATGGGGACATGCAGGGACAGCAGAGCCACCCAGAGGAGCTGAGATATTGCTCCAGGCTTTGCTCCAATGGGCAGCTTTTGCCCACTCCTTCATGCCATTGCTCTGAGAACATCTGGACCCGCTGCCTCAGCTGTGCTCATCCCCCTGTGCCTTCTGCTCCTCCGAGGAAGGAGGCTGAGAAATGGCCAACGTCAGGAGCTGGCACGTGGTGCAACGAGCAGCGTGTCCAGGACTGGTCAGAAATGATGGAAATTCTGCTACCTGTTGGCAAAGGCCATCTCTCTCGTGGCTGTCACTGCCGTGCTTAAATTCAGGGAGGCCCCTCACATCACACCCGTCTCCTGCAGGGCTCGAGCTGTTTCTCTTTCCCTCCCTCACAACCTATGAAGACAGATTCATCCTCTGGCTGCAACATAAGGCTGCTTTGTCTGCAGGAGAAGGGACAGTGACAAACAGGTGCATTAGCAATCGGGTGAGCACGAAGCACCCTCCGAGCCCTGGGTCAGGCAAACACAGTGCTATACCCTCACTGCTGCTCCCATCCAAATTTGGGTACCCAGCATGGCATCACCCCACACTGGCACTGGGATTGTGCTGGTGCTCAGCAACTTGCAAGCCCCAGGGCACGATGCTCCAGCAGCAGCAGGCTGGGAGAAGAGAGGCATTTCACTTCCACCTGGCTGCTCTCACTTACAGGAGAGCACAGCTCCAGCTCTCTGTCTCACTCATCCCCTCTCTAGGACCGTGGAGAAATATCACCACTTGCTTCAAGCGAAGCAGAAAGTTCAGCTGCAGCAGCTGCTGAGAGCACTCCATGTGTAGTGCTCATTTCTCAACCCTCTCCTACAGGGGATCTGCTGCACTGCTCTGTGCTCCAGTGGGACCTGCCCAGCCCCCATCCCAGGGCAGCAGAGGGGAACGGGATGCTGGGACACACAGAGAACGCTGTGTGTGTCTTCACCTGGGAGTGCTCACCTTGGCCATCCCTGTCCCCCTGTCCACCTTGCTCGAAGCTGTGGCATTATTTGGGATAGATCAGTCTCCTTGTTATTTCTGTGTCCTGCTTGCTACTGCAATTCAGTTCT
The DNA here is from genome assembly GCA_013399175.1 of Odontophorus gujanensis. Taxonomy (NCBI): domain Eukaryota; kingdom Metazoa; phylum Chordata; class Aves; order Galliformes; family Odontophoridae; genus Odontophorus; species Odontophorus gujanensis. Next base: position 938,281 of record VXAB01004760.1, read on the forward strand.
TCTAATTGCTTTGTCTTTGCCTGGTGCACTGACAGGAAACCAGCCCAATCTGCGCCTTACCCACTGTAAGGAAGGAGAGTGCTGCCCCTGTATGGGAACCTGGCCAAGGACTCCTCCAAGGCAGCAAGGGATAATAAGGACTGGAGGCAGTGATGGGCACCAACTCTGGCTGGGCACACTAATTTGAGAGAGGATGTGCGAATGTACGGATGCTGCTGTTCCAACAAGGCTATCTGATGGAGGTGGGAAACGAGCACAGGCAAGAGACCTCCCGGTCACTCTAATTGGTGGGCTAACAAGCTACGGGTGCCACTTCCAGGAGGGGTGAACCTTGCAGCTGATAAGATGTGAACCAAGAGCTCCAGAAAACCGCAGAGTACTGAAAATCCATGGGGGTGTGCAGGGGGAACAAGAAGGGAGGATAGGATGGAAAGGGTATGAAAGGGCTGCGCCCCAGCGCCTGCAGGAGCTGGGCTGGAGGAGGTAACCACGTTCCCATCTATCTTAATCTCCCTGAACATCTCCTCATACCCAATCTCATATCCAGGAACCAACCAACCAAGCACAAACATCAGCTGCCCAGCCAGAAAATCACCTAACTTTATTCATATGTTTGTATATATATATTTTTTCCCGTACTCTCACATTTTTTGTTTCCATCTTGCTGCTCAAAAAGCAGAGGGGGGAGTGGGGAGCTGCATCCTCGCATTTTTGCTCCTCTAAGCCTTTTCCCTTTTTTTAGCACACAACAGATGTTTCACACGTCAGCGTCTCTTGACAAAGGCGGCCTTTTTCTGCTGGAGAAAAAGCGCTCGGAACGAAGATTTGTTCCTGTAGCACTGGCCCCAAAGTCTTCAGCACCCCCACACCTCTCCCTGAGCCTCCAGCCAAAGCACATGTGCATTAGACATGCTGAAGCATGCGTGTCCTCCGTGCTATCCCAGCACGATGGTCCTCCTCCTCCAGGAGTCCCCCACCCACGGCCATCAGTGGTAGTAAATAACCTTCATTAACTTCAACAGTAACTCTCTGAAAGGCAAAAGGATTCTGCAATTAAAGGCGTAACGCTGCGTTAGACTTAAAGGAAGAGAATATAATTAAACTCAACCTCTCCGGACAAAACCGCATTTAGAGTGCGCTGAAGGCACAAAGCCCCAAGTGAGCACGGATGCTGATTGCAGTAACTAGCTGGCCATTATCAGCTTGATAAAGGGCAAGGAGAAAGGAGGGCCCTGCAGCTGTCACCTCAAAGAGGAATCGCAGTCAGAACAGTACAAAAGCACAGGATTCGGTGCCAGGACTTCTGGCTATTCTCTGGCTCCACATATATAACTTGCTTGTTTTCTCCCCATGCTTCAATCTACTCTTATGAAAAATGGGGATGATAATAGCCAGCTAATGGTGGCATTGTTTGAAATAATAGCTCTGCTTTAAACAGGTGAGCTGCCTCAGCTTGCAGAAGCAGTGCTGTCAGCATTGCCGGAGACGGATTTTTTTTTGCCCTTCACAATAAATCACCTGCTCTTCTCTGCTCTGTGACAGCCAGGGAATCGAGCAGGGGTCAGCTCATCGTGCCCAGGAACTGGCCTGCAAGCAATGATTGCTGACTATTGGAGCACGGGGAGGGGAAGAAGGCTGGGACTCGCTCTTCCTTTCCCTAATTCCCAAAAGTGAGAGGGATGAGATGTGTGAAGAGAAAAGAAACAGCGGAAGGACCACACTGTGTGTGTTCAGGGGGGCTCACAAGTGCAGAATCAATGCTTGTCAACGGCATAAGCTGACCTGTAAGACGGGAAAAGGCAGCTGAGGCTGCTCAAGGTCCTGAGACACACACCCCAGGGTGCTCCCATCCCTCTGCACATCCTCACCCTGCTCCGTGCCCAAACACAGCACTCAGAGACATCTCCTCCGGAGCGGCCGCCACCCGCGCTGGCACCAACCCCTTCCGCAGGACGAGATAATGTGCATTATTTGCTAAAATAAGTTTGACATTAATTAGCAGGAATCGCACTGGCAAAGACTCACACTGCGCAGCAGATGTGCTGCGGGCTCACAGCTCTCTCCCTCCCCGCTGGGTGGGTTGGGGGAAGAGCTGGAGTTTGTGCAACGCCAAGGAAGACTGCGTCAAGAGCGACAGTCACCGCCGGTGCCAAGCCGAGACGGCGTCCCAACAGCAGGCTGGCTTCCTTTAAAAGACACGGGCTAGGGAAGAGACAGATGTCATCCGTGATAGACATGGGGTGGCTGGCACCAGGGCTCTGTGCCCCCCCCTGGAAGACGTAGCTTTGGGACACGGGCATTTGACTTCCTCCAGAAAATGGGGAGTGAGTGATCGAAGCACTCATCTGAAAGAGCTTGTTCTTTCCAGAACATCAGCCTCGGATTCAAGCAAGGCACTTCAATTCCTCTTCTTCTGTGCTCGATAAACCCCGGTCCATAAAATTTATTGCATGCTTCTAGATGACAACTGCAGGGAAAAAAAAACCACTGCTGGAGCCTCGTCTCGTGTAGACAGCCTTTACAGATGGCACTGCTATGGCTGATTTACACGAGAGCAGAGGCAGGACAAACCTGAGTGCCGTGAACCAACCCGTATCTGGGTGCAAAGCAACACCTCTGTTCCATGGCCTCATTTTGCCAGCATGCTCGCTTCCAACAAGCATTGCAGCACGCAGGTCAGCTACATCTTCCTGGTGAAAGCTACAGCACCGCCACGTACCGTAGAGAACAGCACATAACGACCCACACGGGGCCATTATGTCACATCACTGCTCCATCCACAGCTGGCCATACACAACGGACATGATGCAGGGCAGCACGAGCACAGCAATTGCAGGAAACCTCTCTCCGAGTGCAGGGAATCTGCTGTAGGACCTGCTGCTACCTCGCATTTATGGACCATAAAACGGAGTTTGGTCCTCACATATTACACGCTTAGCAAAGCTGAAAGAGCGGGCAGTCAGCCCCGGGGAAGTGCATGCTCTTTCCATGCCTGAGGAAGGGGAGGTGGGAGACACAGTAACACCAAGCATCCATCAATGCTGAGAAATAGGGAAGGATCGAGGTGACAGCGTGGCACAGACTGGTCCAGGGTGCCAGGGGATGGATGGAGAGAAACCACGGGGGCTGTGGGAGGTCAGCACTGACTGAAGGAGGCAGTCCTCAGCCACAGAGGGCTCAGCAGCTGGGACAGCAGGCAGGCGGAGGGGTGAAGGAGAAGAAAAAAAGGGAAGGAAAAGAAATAAGAAAAAGAACGAGCTATGCTACGGTGAATGGAGTGGAAAGCCTTCTGAAGGAGCCATGTTTGTCACATTAAAGTGAGTGAAAGGCAGGCACGGGTGCTTCCCTGCCTGTCAAGTGCGTTTGTCTCTGGTCCTGGGAATTTTCATTATTCATTACTCGCCCAGCGTGGACAGCAACACGAGCGCCAGGCTCTGTCTAATCCCCACCTGATAATGTATTTCTGATAAGCATGACGGAGCCGACACCGCCAACCGGATCCACATTTCCAGCGTAGAAGTGCCATTTACAGGAGGCAGGCGTCGCAAATTTAGATGGGGAGATGTGGGCCGACGGCCCCAAGGGCACAGTGAAGAGTGTCACCGTGGGTCTGGGGACAGAGGTGGCATCTGTGCTGCCACCTGTGCAGCAGGGATGGGTGGCAGGGCTCTGCCAATGGCAAGGACACACGCTTTGTATCAGCATTACTGATAGAGGGAGGTCTGAGCATGCTTCACAACATGGGAACAGCCCTGGGTTGACGGCTGTCTAACACAAGTTGAGTCCCCCACCCAGCTCCTCTACAGAGCACAGTTCAAAGCAGAGGCCAAAAATCCCCATGCCAGACACAGTTCAGAGCTCAAGGGGAGCACTGCTCTTGGGGAGCGTGTTAATTCCACAAGCAAGCAAGGTCCATGTCCACCAGCAATTATCGCGCCTCGGATCAACCTCATTGACTCCAATAGCACCACGGCACAAAGCTACAGCAATGGGCCATTAATATTTATCAGGCTTCATATGAGGAAAAATGGCTTGTATGATGTGTTCTGTGTAATTTATGTCATGGGTTTTAACGTTGGGTCATGGCAGAAGCCAGATAACAATAACCTTGTCAACTAGTGAGATTTATAGCTTGGTTAAGACACACATAAAGGTAGGATATTATTCCAGCCCTTATGTATCTGAAGTGTGAAAACTCTAAAGAAGAGGTACAGATGCCAGAGGGCTGAAACTAAGGCTATTTCAGAGAGAGGGAGAGAATTTAGGTCAAGTACAAATATGGAAAAAGTTCTCAATGCTGAGATCTGCAACCATCTCCCGGCAGGAAGGAAGAGGTGCTCCTCTGTTTTCCACATCTCACGCCAGGCCAGACCGAGGACAAAATATTATATATGGCAAAGAGGACTTTGTGCATTAGCAGGGGGACAGGCTGAACTACAGCTGTGTGAGAAGCAGCAACAGGAAAACACTCAGCCTTCCCAACCCATTGAAGAAAGCATCCACACGAGGAGCAGGACTGGGAAGATCAGGATGAGGGCAGCAGAAAGCAGCAGTCCCAGCAGCAGCACAGCCCCAGCATCCTGCAGGAGGAGCACGATGTCCCCGCTCCCTTCTCATGGCCATCCTAACTTTGCCACAGCGGATCTTTAACGCTTCCCTCGCTAACAAGCCGCCCTTGTTTTCATGTTTTGGAACGGCTTAATCCCGTATATGATAACATCCCCGACAAGCAAGTGCATTAAACTGTGACAGCTTTTCACTGACCTAAGCAATTGCATTACGAAAACGCCATTAGCGTCTCTCTCTTCTTCATCTAATCCCCCTCCTCCCTCCGCCTTCTCCTCGGCCAGTAAAAGCTGTGCTCAATGCCACTATTAAATTACCCTTAGAAATACGCTCCTCAAAGAAAATCAATGCACATGTGTTTTAACACTTGTCACAAATAGATCAAGCGGGCCATCAAACATATATTATTCCACCAGAGTTTTAAATAAATGGGAGGGCTGCCCGTTGGCGGCGTGCTGCCAGGCAGCCCCTGGGCTCCTCCAGCATGCACATGTACCAGCTCCCTCTGTTTGCTTTCCAGCCCCTTCTCCCCATCCTCCCCCCCCCCGGTGCTCTCATTTACTGCTCCAAATGCTGCTGGGACAGCTGTCCCCGTGAGCATGGCTCTGCACGAAGGGCCGTCCCTGGTGTTCACATGGTGAACATGCACACAGCTCTGAAGTGCCTGATGAGCACATCGCGAGCCTTGAAATCTTCTCCTACTGTGCAGACATTTGCTGACGCTATTTTTACTTCAACATCATTTTCTCTCTCGGTTTTTTCTTCTTCCTCCCCTCCTCCCCTTCTTTTTTCCTTGGTCAAATCAGGACAGAGACGGATTTCTTGCCGACTAATTAAAGCCCCACATGTTAATGAACTCCCAACACTTTACCGCCTCAGAGTGTCTGCGGCCCCACAGGAAATTAATAAGAACTTTAATCACGAAGAGACTCGTAAGGTCAGTGCCTGCAATGGGTCTCCAAACACAGAAGGCAACAGAATCATACCATATCTTAAGAACACCCCCCTTGAGGAGCCAGGGGGCTGAGGAGAAAGCAAGAGGCACAGAATGAGAGATGCAGCTCAGCCCTGGAGTGAGGGAAAGCAGGATGGGAGGCTGCCATCACACTTTGCCTTTGTCTTCTGTGTAATCTGCAGTACCTCGGTTATTTCTCTTCTCCCCAAGTGCAAGGCCAGCTGGCACGTGATCCATCTGCTAAGGAGTAACCCTTAAGCACCCGCTGCCATCTCCTCTCCTGACCTCCCTCCCATCTGTGTGCTAAACGAGCTCTCTCCAGTTTTCCCCTGCTGGCTATTTGCATGCATCTTCCTAAAGCTCCTTTCAAGATATTATGGCTACCTAGATAGATTGGTATAATAAGTAGACACCCCGGATAACCTAATTACTGCATGAATCCATAACACCTAAGTATGGTTTCCGGAGAGTACTGCTGGTGCAGGGCAGCACTGCCAGCAAAGGGCTGCTCCATCCTGGGAAGGTCTGCAGGTGAGTTCATGCACAGTGGTGTTTTTTCCATGTGTCCATTCCCAGCCCAATGGGACTTTTACCATCCACTCCAATGGGAGCACTCAGAGGGGAAAAAACAACCCATGCTATGAATGCAGACCTGGCTGGAACACAAAGACACCCACCATAGAGAAGACAACACAAACTGATGTTCAGAGCACAAGTTGGGTCACCCTTCACCAACTGTCCAGCCAAACTGAACTGAAGACCCTGGGCCACTCAGCTTCAGGGGTCTCAAAGGGAACGCTCCACCAGCTGGCAGTGCCCCTCTCCCCAATTCCTCTGACCTCCATCCTGCCGCTTCCCACCTGATGGATTGTAAAAGCTTCAGCAACTCTAATCACAGATCAATGACCCACTCCAGGGAGAAAAAATCAGCTTCAATGGTGTTTATCATCCCTGCAAACTTCGGCCATCCTTCTCTCAGTCCTCTACCTCTTTAACCCCATGCTGCCTGCAGTCCTCAGATGCTTTCCCATTGGGTACTCCTTGGGATGGGCTTAGGAGGGAAGAGATGGGAGCAACCCTGAGAGCAAACCCCCAGCAATGCATTACCCAGGCAAAAACACACCAACAGACACAGCCAGCCTCCTTCCCTTGAGTTCAGAGCTCTTCTCCTTCAAGCAGGTTATAATTGAACACCGCAGCAGGAGCAGACACACTGGGAGGTGCAGCGCCGGACAGGGCCCATCATCACTCCACTTCTGTCTGGCAGTTCCTTGGCCTCATTTTGCCTTGCGGTTCCTCATCCCCTCTTGGGATTTGGCCCCATCTACAGAGATAATTGGAAACACACCCTCCGTGTCCTCTGCCTGTCAGGAGCCAGCTGGCTGCTGCTTTAAAGGCAATCTCCTGTCTTCCGAGGTTCAATGGAGACCCTGCCAAGATGAGTGCGTGGGGAGCAGGAGAGACCCCGCTGCCTTCCCACATCTCACCTCCAGGCCAGCCTCAGCGTTCCCTCTAATTTCCAACTAAATCTCATCCGACAGCACCTTACAAATTGTGAGAAGTCACCATCAGAGCAACGATCCAATTACAATCCTCCACAGCCATAGATGAGGATGTAATAAGTGCACCCACTGCTCACCTCCAGCATGGGTCCAACCCCACCCTCCCCATGCTGCCCGGTGCCCCCAGTTCCCATTCTTGCTGTCATCATATTTGGCCTCCTTCTCATCCTGCCCATGTTAGCCATGAAGAAATCAATCAGGAGAGGGGAGAAGGACCCAGCCCCGTGGGAGATCCTTGGAGGCATTCACAGCAGGTTGGACAGGGCCATGGTTGGGAAGCAACCATGCCCATGGAAGGGGTTGGAAATGGATGATCCTTAAGGTCCCTTCCAATCTAAGCCATTCTATATGCACAGCAAACCTTCCCAGCCATAGCATCCCTCCCTCCCTGGCTTTCTGCAGCAAGGGATGGTTTTTCTTCGCTGCCGCCAGCACTGATGTTGGCCTCCTGAAGAACTGGGAAATACATATATATACATATAGCTATATATATATATAAAGAAGAACGACCCGCTTAATGAGCTCTGATACACTCCTTGTAAAAAGTAGGAAATTATCTACGAGTCTAGGAATATCTTCATTAAAAATGCATTTAGCTGCAGAGCGCTACGAAACAGAGACCTGTAATACATGAAAGATTAGCCCCAGATTGCTGATTGGGCTCTTTCACATCGTTATGGTAATTAGGCTCGCGCACGCTGTTGTGCTGACTCTGACACTTTGCCGGGCTCGCCTTTGTCTGGGATTTAAGGTGGATTTTCCCCCAGTTCTTCACCCCATCTCCCTTCCCCACCAATTCCTCCCTCTCCACTGGGCTCCTTCTGACCGAGGGTGGGCACTGCCTCAGCTCTTGGATGTACAAAGTGCTCCCACCCGATCGTTCTGCCCTGCCCGGCCTCGCACGGAGGAGAGGGAACACATTAATGGTAATTACAAGGTGTGAGTGGATATTACAGCACTCAGTCTGATTGCCACTGAAACCAAATAAAAATGCAACTCAATCAGGCAATTATTAAAATGGGGAATAAACAAACTGCGGTGCGTGCTCGTCCTCCCCGGCGCACAGGGGTCGAGCACCGTGCCCTGCTCCCCCCACCATGGGGCAGAGTGGGACCATTCCCTCTTCCCACGTCCCCCCCATAGTGGTGCTCACCTAGCCCAGCCCTGAGCATCGCGGCGGAGCTGCTCATCTTGCGTTAACCTGACGGCACCAGGGCAGGTTTGGAAACTTTCCAGATGTGCTCAGAGCCTCTGACTCAGAATAATAACAGACAGGAACGATCATAAATTAATCTTCTCTTCCATCTCTCCTTCCCTCATACATGTATTGATGTGTTTCTATAGCCTCTCCGCATCCTCCCTCCTCTCTATTCATTCATCTATCCTCCGGCATGTCCTTTAATTACCTGCCCATTAGGTTTCCTCTTTCCCAGCTGCACTTTTTCTCCCTTCTCTGGTTACTGTGGGGAATATGCTTTAACCCTGAGACAGAGCACAGGGGAAGGCTCAGGCAGGATTCCAAGAGCAGGGAAGACACTGCACTCCTCAGGGAGGGCTCCAGAAATTCCTTCTTGTGGGCAAAAAAACTTTTGATTAAGTGGAGGAGCTGCTGTCACCTGCCCAAGGCGACATTATTGGCCACCTGCTTATCCCAAGCCAGCACCAGCTACAGGGGAAAATCGAACCACAGCTACTGCAATAAGGACGCAGCTCTGCAAATCTATGCTATCCCCTTCCTCATTTCCCAACCCCTCCAAACCCTTCTGCAAAGCTGCCTTTGCTCTAAGACCTTGCAGATAAACCACAGCAAGCGAGGCAGCTGCAGTGGGGATGCCTGGCTTGTGCTGGGTGCTTGCAAAGACCCCAGGAGGAGCGAGGCTCTGCTATCCCTGCACGACATCAGGAAACCACAGTGGGTGCTGACGCAGCGTCTGCCTTCAGAGCAGATGAAACTTTTCCGGAGCTCAGCCCCCGGAGCCGGCGTTCGTGTCCAAAAAGCACAGCAGAGGCTCTCTGCGAGCAACACCACCGCCACAAATAAACCCAAGCACCAGCAGGATGACAGCTGTAATGAACCAGTGCATACGTCCCACTTGGAGGTTTCGGAGAGGCTGCTCAGCGGCTGATGACTGATGACATTTGGGTTTCAGCGAGACAGTTTTCACAGGAAATCTGCCGAGCAGCCAGTTTGATGACACCCCCTCCACTTCCCCTAGTAATTGCTTAATAAGCATCGCATCACGGCAGCCTCGTTTGCTGCACGTGCGTCTCACGGTGAGGGATAACACCACGCTGGGAAGCTGATGGTTCATGAATCTCATGGAGCCACCTGGCCCACGTTCTACTGAGACAGCATCCCACCCTGTCCTCAACAGCTTACATTGCCCTTCAAAGGCCTCAGCAGCAAGATGCAAACTCAAAGGGACGTGGTCAGTGGACTCAGTGGGGTTGGGTTGGCTTGGGGTCAAGACTTGGTGATCCTGGTGGTCTTTTCCAACCTTAACGATCCTATGATTCTCTCTCACTGCTGCTCCCAAGATGTTCCAGCACTTGCTGCCAAGGAGATTTCTATTCCCAAATATCTAACCTTGATCTTCCCTACTGCAAATTAATCCGATTCCTTCCTGTTCTATCTCACAGTGGACAGAGCAATCGATCGGCCTCTTTTCTGTAACAACTTCTGACACATTGGAAAAATCGAGATCACATCTCCCTCTTCTGCTGTCGGATCCTGCGAGTCCCACAGCCACATCTTCTTCCCCACCCCCTCACCATTCTTTGCAGCAGTATCCAGTCCCAGGTTCCCCACACAGGGGCTGCATCCCCAGGCTGCATCCCAGCCTGGTCCCCTTATCATCACAGCTCAACGCTGCTGCAACCACCAGGATAGCAAAATGAGACCGAGCTCTCCTCCAGGAGCTGCTATTTATACCCTGGGGACTGACGAGCACCAGCAGCACAGAGGAGCACAATGGGGAGCAGCAGCAGCCTGATTGCTGAGGGGTATTTTTAGAGCATACCCAAGTCCTCTCACCCACGACAGGGGGTTTTCATCCCCTCCATTCCCTTCTAAATCCCTATGCACAGAGTTGGCTGCAGGCTCAGTGCACACAGCTGACACCTCACTGCTGCTCACTACAGCCAGCAGGTAAATCATCACAATCACACTCCATAAGCCACATCCCGTCCCTCCTCCCACCCCCTGCGCCCCAAACAAACAACGGGTGAGGTCTGAAACGTTTACACAGTCGATGCACTGCTGCTCCATCAGCTGGCAGCAGGAGCTGGGGGTGTGCGTGGGAACCCGGCTGGGAAGCAGCCCCAAGGGGAGGCAGTGGCTGCTCCAGCCCCCAGGTGACAGGCTGGCCTTCCATCGTGGCTTTATCACGGGCAGACAGGAGCTGCTATTTGCAGGCACATTAACACAGCTGTGTCAACTTCTAGGTGAATCAGCTTTGCTTCATCAGAAGCATCAACAGACTCAGCACTGCCATCTCTTCTCCCGCTCAGATTTATTTTAATTGCAAGCTGCAAATAGCATTCTCTCTCATTTCCCTACCCACATCCATCTGGAAATATCTCTCAGATCTTCTACGTTTGCATTCCTTACGTTTTTAGCACACACACACACACACACCCCCCTTCTCTTTCCCACCTCACCCTGTTCCAGATTCAGGCTCAGGTCTGCAGAAGGGAACAGTGAGTTAGAAATGAGAAGGATCTGGGTTGCAGCAGCTTGGCACCTTGTGCTTGCTCAAAGCCTGGTGTTCCTGAAAGCATCTCCAAGTGGGTGCTGGTTGGCCTCAAGAGTCACTCAGCAGAAGATTCCAGCAATGCAATGGTGCCCATCTCCCACAGCTGTAGGCTTCCCCATAGCTACAGAACCCTTGCTCACCCCAAACATCTCTGCCTTGTGCTGGACACCCAACAAATCCTGTTGATAAAAACAAGTGCCAGCCCTGAAAACCAGGCTATGCAGACATAAGGCAGAGGACACAAAGTGAGAATATCCCCAAACCGGGAGCTGGGAGTCCCCACAGCAGCCCCAAAGGGTTCTGCACCCCTCTGCAAAAGTGCGACGCTCCCTTCAAACCCACCAGCTCCTCCTGGATGCACAGCAGCCATTTCAAGCTTGTCTCTGGACACTTCTTACACAGCAAATTAATACCAGCAATCAATCATTAATCAGAGCTTTTGTGCAGCTCACAGGGAATGGGTTTAGGCGGGTTCTGCTCCCACTCACGTCGGGCAAACGCGCACCCGTGGAGCAGCTCCTGCACTCCATCACACCGTGCTGGAAGCCAAGCACACAGCACGGCCCCAGCATCTGCCTGGGTTGGGCTGGCAGCAGCAAGGATGTTATTAGCAAAGAGAAAAGGGAAGAAAAAGTCCTCCAGCAGTTAGTCACCCGCCCGGCCTCGCTAAGAGAATGGAATAGTTAGATACGGCTTTTCCCATTATAGCTCGTTAATGACTTGCCATTGTCCTCCTAACGTGTTAGGGGGAAGCATGGAGGACAGAATATCTCTGGCTGACTATAGAGGTGTCCTGGAATCACCATATAAAACCCTTGGCCGTAATTAAAGGCTGCTCCTTCCCATTTCTCATGAAGGCTGCTTGGCAATGAAATCCGTTTCGCCAAGAATTGCATTTTCCCTTATATATACATATATTTCAATGCAATTATTTGTAAAATAAGAAACAGCCTCACTCTGTAGGCATTTAAAAAGTTCTCCACGTTGGGCCTCACCACTCCAAAGTGTACCTTTATTTTTCATGTCCTCCAGCCCTTTCCAGGGCTACTTCCTCCTTGCTTCCAGCCAGGGTGCCCAAAGCCCACCCTGAATTATGGGACTGCAATCCACGCGCCCAGCTGAGGCTACTAACGTGCTTCTTCTAATTCTCTGTGACACCAGCTACAGATATCTGCTGTGAAACTCATGATCCTGCTATTTCTTAGCAGCTCTCTTCAGGGACCACGCAAACGGCGTGCTGCCACGCACCACAGAGCTGCTCATAAACTGCACTGCCTGCTTGCACGGAGAGGAGAGCAGTGCTTTTATGGGGCTTCTGCACCACACTCCCTGCTGGTTATTTGCAGCTGCCGTAAAAGCCATGCAGCAGCCATTTGTAGATGGGCAGGAGAGCAGTGGGGAGGCAGAAATGCAAACCAGCATGATGGGGAAGTGGGATAAAGAGAGCCACGGAGCACGGCGAGCATCCCTCCCAGAGATGAAGCCCAGCTGACCCCACACTGTGGGTGAGCAGGGTCTGTCCCAGCACGGACCCACCCCACTGCGAGGACGTGGTGCCACAGCATGCCTCGGTCCCTACAGACTCCTAGAGCAGCCTGCCATGGCTGCCTTTAATAACTTTGCAATCAGGTTTAAATTGCCACTGCAAAAGGTTTATAAAAGTTTGTGTTGCCTGCTAATTAAATCCATACAAATGCCGGCTCGGCTTTAATTTACTGTAAAATTAGTGCGAGGCTACAGTGGGTTATTTGCAAGAAGCTTGCCCACACTGAACTACCAGCGAGGAGCCGCTGACCTTGGGCATTATCTCCCCAAACCCTCCCTGCCTCAGATCAGACACAGCCATTCTTCGAGCTGCCACATGCAAATATTGTTGCTTTTCAATTATTTGGCGACTGATCCGATGGCTCAGAGACAGCGGCTAATTAAAAACTAATTGAAATCAAGCCATTTCCAATTTCGCTGCCTTTCATCGCCTCTTGGAGTAAAGGTTCCTTCCCTTGTGGGATGGCTGTCCTTGGTCCTTTTGGTTCCTTAGCTCTGTAAACAGCCTCCATGTGGTGGGCGTTTGTCCCAGCTCTGGAGCATCACAGCAGCTCCCATGCAGCAGAAGGGATGGTGGGCAGATGTTGGCTGCGTGGAGACATGAGGTGAATGGCTGCTGTGCTGTTGGACCACGCAGGATGGCTTCTAGAGCACCGAGGAGCTGGACAGTGTTGGACAGGCATAGGGTGAATGAGAACACAAGGAAGCTTGGTTCTGTGATGAGCATTTAACTAAATACCACCCTCCAGAAGTTGGGCTGTGGAGGGGTTTCAGCCTGAAGGATGCAGCCAGGGGCTTCTCTGGCCACGCAGCAGGTGGGGAGGGAGCAGGCTGCACAAACCAACGAGGTCTCACTCTTAAAAGCCAGAAAAAACCCATCTGCATAAATCCAGCAGAGGTGGCAGAAACAGCTTCCCGATATAGCTGCGCCTCAGCCTCCCAATATAGAACTGGACACACTGTATAAAACCCAATTATGACTGTGAAAACCTCTCTCAGACATACACACTTGAGACTGTATTAACTCCAGCAACACAGTATATCTTGTCATGCCAATAAAGTTCTTGACACTGAAATTGAGAGGAGGGAGAGCGTCTCTATGTACATGGGGAGCAGGGACGGAGCGAACCACGGAGAGGAAGGATATGGGAGAAGCAGCTGATTATAACAAGCTCGTTTAATTTGCCTGACACATTTGCCCTAGCATCTTTTTTTTTTTTTTTTTTCCCCTCAACGACTTTATGGCTTAGCAGGAATAATAATAATACTAATAAAAAAAAATGCTAACCAGGGTTATAAATAAAAGGAGAGACAAAGAAAGGAAGATGCACACGTGGGTTTGGAGGCACTGAGCTGCCACGCTGAGGTCTCCAGAGCTCAGCCCACAAAGGGGGAACAGCTGAGAGCACGGGATGGGGAGCTGCAGTGGGTAACCCCTTCTTTTTGGAGGGATATCTGCACAGAGGTGCTGGTGAGGAGCTTTTCCCCTTCCCTCCCCGTGTCCTTGCATCTTCCCTGTGCAGGCAGCATCCGAGGGGACAGGCTCTGTGCTGTGAGCACCATCCCCAGCAGTGTGCCTGCACCCAGCTAGCAGCACGCTGCTCCTCGAGTTTCACTCCCTGAGTGTTCTTCATTATTAATCCTCGTGGAGGATCACGCCGATCAAATGCTATCTGCATTAGCAGGAGCACCGCAGAGCTGTCACTGCGTTACACACAGCTCTTTCTCCCTCTCAGTATTCTCAGTAGCTTAAGGGCTAAACAAACTTGGGCTGAGGAAGGGGGAATGGAAACCTTCTGCCTCTGCCATGCCATTAACAGAGGCAGAGATGGTCGGCAGCTTGGGGCAGGGGAAGGAGGGAGGCAGAGCCCCAGTCCTAGGCAAGAGGATGTGGACCTGCCCTTGTGGACACAAGCAGCAATCTGTCCCCTTCTTATTGCAGGCTGTCCCTCTGTTATTCCAAATTCCCTTCTCTGAGCTCAATGGATACCCCAGAGTTCAGGGAGGGGGGGAAAAAGGCTGACAGAGGGATGGGGGCAACGAGTACCAACCCCACTGCACACCTGCATGCGATACGCAGCACCTGGAGTGGGGTCCACAGCCAACGGTGGGGTGATGCCAACTGTGAGCGAGTTCTATTAAAAATAAGTAAATAAACAGATAGATGCAAACCCTGAAAGGGAATACGGAGATTTACATGGGGGAGGGGGGGAGGGGCCCTGGTGAAACCCATCCCATCTCCTCGCGCTCCTCGGGGGAGACGACGGTTCTTCATATGAACGCTGAGTGTCAGCGTATCAATTTCAGACTCTCCCAGAGTTGAGATGAAACATGTGCCAAGGTCAGGGCTGGAAGGCTTAAGTGTATCTATTGTCATCCGCATAATAGCGCACGGATTCATTTCTATCATTTTTATCTCTCTTCTTTTTTAATAATCCTATGGCGAGGATGTAATTCTCTATTAATACATTAGAGAAGAAGCCTGATGGAAGGAAGCGGGGTGCTGCCTTTTTCTTCCTAACTCACGAGCAGTGCATACAGAAAGGTTTGAGGTTCCCTTCTCCTTTTTTTTTCTTCTTACCTGAAAAAAAATGTTTCTGATTGTTTGCTTCCCTCTTCTTTTTTTTCACACTACAGCAGACGAAATAGAAATACAAAGCTCTGTCTCCGAGGGAGACTCATTAGAGGTCCCCAAAACTCAGAGGATTTTGGAGCTGCTGTTTCCAGGTGCAGGGTTTAACGAGGACCACTCTCTCAAGAGGGTTTCTCCCCACCCAAAAAAAATATCATTAAAGAAAGAGGCGACAGCAAAATCCGCCCCCAAATGTGGGGTTTCAAACGGGCAGCGATCCCCTGTCCTCCAAAGGCATCATCTCTCAAACAACATAATCCTAACAAGTTCTCCGGATGTCCTCTGAGCTTTCCAGAGAACGGAAGACAGACAGATCTTGAATTTTTAATGCGAAAAAACAGTCAGAAAAGTAAGAAAGCAAACAAACAGGAACAAAAATAAAAAAAAAAAACCCAACCAAAAACGGAGCTTTTTCATCCTCCTATGTATGTAAATCTCATCTCCCATAGATTCCAGTTGCTGTTTTTTCCTATTTTTTTTTTTCAAAACTGTGTAGCTACCATACAAAAACCTACAGCAAACAGCTCTGCAGCCAGCGTTAGGAGGTGCACTGGGGTTCGAGGATGGGCTCCCAACCAAGCCATGCCAACCACTGCCATCAGCCACCAGCACCAAGGAAACATCCTGCAGGCACCAGGGTCATGGGACAGGATGGAGTGTGGGTGTCCCTGCTGGTTGCATTGAGGGCCTTTAGGGTCCCTTCCAACTATGATTCTATGAGAGGGTATCAGTCCTTGGGATGGTGAACCTGGATGCTCCTTGGAGAAGGCAGTGCTGCTTGCAGCACGTCTGCAGCTTCTTGCAGTCAGCAGGGTGACTGCATCCCAAGAGAGGAGCCTGCAAGCAGGAAGACTGCTCCTATGGCATCCATAGGTGTGAGCAGTGCAACAGGGAATGGGAAACAAAGGGTGCGACTGACGGACAACTGACATGCCCTGAGCAAGGCTGGCAATGCTGCTCGTTCCTCCCAGCATGGCTAAGGAGCAGCGACACATGCTGTGGCGCCGGCTGGACCTGACATCTCTAATTCGGAGCCTGGCTTCCTGCCTGTCACTGCCATCAAGCAGCCTGTCACCTGCCAGTCACACTGCACTGCAGCACGGAGAGGTGGCCGCAAAATCCCGCATCACCTCAACGGAGTGCTGGCAGCAAGCAGTGCCTCCTGGAGGAGAGGGGCTGGGGGTGGGCAGAGCGATGCCCCAGCACCACTGCCAAGCCCAACGTGGGGAGTGCTGGCCCCTTCAGCACCAGGCCTCAAGGCATTGCTTTTGCACTGGGACAGAGGCAGCGGGGAAGCACATCTCCCCTCCAGGAAGACTGTTTTCCACAAAAGCTTTTCCCTATGGCTTATCACCTCTCCAGTGGAACAGCCTTGCAGATATACTCCCACCCACGCAGACCTTACTCCGGTCCCATCTCCTCTTGTTTAAAACACGATGATCAGGGTAAGCAGCTTCCAATCCACCAATACCCAAGGCGCAGAGCAAGGAGGTAAGCATTAACACACCCAGAAAGCTGCAGCCATGAAGAAGTTACAGCTATTACCACTCCCAGCCGGGCACAACGCAAGAGCTGCACAAGACCCAGAGGCCCACACTCTCACCCCACTTGCAAAGCAGCCAAAGATGTCCAGAAACACAACATTTTTAGCCTACTGGGGAAGGGAAGAAAAAAGGAAAAAGAAAAGCCACCCTTCTATTCCTAACATGGCTCCAGAGGACACCGTAATGCTGAGTGAGAGCATCCTTGGACGACAGCCCCTGGATCCTCACTGTGCACAGCAGGGCTGAGGTGCAAGGAAGTCACTGTAGAGAGATGGGATTCAACCTCTGCCCAACCACACACGGAATCCAAATGCCAGAACACACCAGGCTCCTCAAGCAGGGGTACGGTGAGCACAGGCTCATCCGATGTGCTTTTAATCTTTGCCCCTTAAAGAAGTCCTATGGGATTTCCAAGGGACAGAGTGAGCTGCAGGTACACATGGACTGGAGAAAAGAATGGGCCGGGGAGGAAGAAAAGCTGTACTTTCCCATCCTCAGAAACAAATCTTCCAGCAAAAGCCTGCCCCACCATCCCTCTCATCCCGGCCGGGCAGGGCGGTACTCGGAAGGAAAATTGATCTCATTGTCGTATTAAACGCCGTATCAGTGCTCACCATGTTGAATTAGTGCCGGTAGATTTCTCTGACTAGAACATGTTAGAAATCACAGTTGGGTTACAAGAATCAATTAGGGCCAGATGGGGCTGTGAAGAAGTTAAACAATTTGCCTTATTGTAGGACTTGGTGCTGCGGTAAAGGGTTCTTTACATTTTCATTTAGATTTAAAAATCACTCGAGTGCACCCTCTGTATAATTCAAACGAGGAATGGAAAGGAAACTACCAAGAGGGTAAGAGATATATTGTTCTCCTCTGGAAGATAAAAGCAAAAAAAAAGAACGGATTAGAGCACAGATCCTCAGCGGAGGTAAATCTGCATAGGGACACCGAAGTCAGAGCAGGAACATCAGTTTGCAGAGGAGTTGTGCTCACCCGCAGGCAGTAAAGTGCATCACCTCACATCCATCCTGACTCTGTTTGGCCTTCGCTGGGAATTCAGGCTGGAGGTTTTGCAGGACCAGGTTTATCTGGAATCGTTGTCCCATCGGCAGGCAGGACAGGGAGCCGGTCACCTTCAAAGCAATGGGACAACAACCCACCCACTGAGCAACCCTCAGCAGAGCTGGGGAGTGGTAATGAGACCTAGCCAAGGTTAGTCAGGGGAAAAAAATACTCGCTAATATGCAGCACACCTCCACTGCTGCAATAAAGACAAGATTGAATTGCAGAACGTGGCTGCGGGTCTTGTTTCTATACGTTTCAATGTTGTGCTCCAACAGGTCGGAATATTGTTAGCAATTCCATCTGCAGAGGAGACATTGCTGAGCTGGGTAAAACATGTGGCAAATTTCTTTTCGCACTCATCCCGGATCAGGTAAAGGCATTTGATGATATAGGCTCGGGGGTTATTTGCATTATGGGATTCCCAACACTCCTCCTGAAATGGTTAGGAGCATTATGTAAATCAGCCAGAGG
This sequence comes from Odontophorus gujanensis, assembly GCA_013399175.1. Taxonomy (NCBI): domain Eukaryota; kingdom Metazoa; phylum Chordata; class Aves; order Galliformes; family Odontophoridae; genus Odontophorus; species Odontophorus gujanensis. The sequence continues at coordinate 956,373 of VXAB01004760.1, forward strand.
GGAAGCTTTCGACGCACGTCTCAGCTGATGGAACAACTTTAATCTCAAACCTGGCTACTTTTCCAATTACCTTGCATGTCTTTCGCCACCGAGCGCTTGGTAAGGGAAATCCGGCCTTTGTGGGGGATCCCTGAGTCGTTACGTTAGAAAAAGGAAAAGGGCAAAGATCCCATTCAATTTTCCATCTGCGTGCATGGGCTAATGCGATGTGCTTTCCGCAGACAAGAGGAAAGGTTAAACAGAACCCTCGTCGGGAGGGAAGCTGGGAGGCTCAAAGCCGAGACCTGCATAGGAATTGGAGAGCCAGGCGGCCCCCGCTGAAAGCCAAAGGACAACCAACATCTCAGACCTCAAGGCTTCTGAACTGCCTACATAGAGGGAAGCTTTCGTGCCTGGGTTTTCCTACTTCAAAGGAGCACCAAACTGTAGAGAAATCAACGTCCGCCCACCTGCTTTCCTGCCTGTCCTCATACACACACAGTGATGGCAGCACAAGACTGGATGAGCAGAGCCCAGGGTAGGAAAGGGATGAACAACGGGGCAGGGAGACGCTGTGCTATGCCTCAGCCAGCTCCCCCTTCCAGAGCCCAGCTTCATTTTGCACCTATTGTGTATAGGACGCTGCCTTTTTCCTCCTTTTCTCCCCTCTTCTACCCAACCAAGACTTCAACACAAGTCTTCACCCTTCTGTGGTCATGGACAGCTCTTTGCAGGGAGCTCTTGATCACTGAACATGAAATCTCAGAACAAATGACACTGGTTAAAGGATGAGGAACAATATGCAGAGAAATCTCTCTGCCTCTTACTAGAAACAAATTCATTTCTATTGTGTGTTGACAGTAACTGAGCTGCTTCTGTGCTCACTGGACTGCAACGTCCACCCCTCCCTTCAGATACACCTTGACTAATTTTGCATCATTTATTATTTAAGCCCGGTACCTTCGTGTAATATGGAAGATCTGACTCATCCTTTATTATTAAGCCCTGCCATACACCCTGGGAGGTTCTGCAATCCCCGCAGCCTTCGATCCGCGGGAAGAGAGCAAACTCATCTCAATCCCTTGGTAAACATGAGGAAGGGCAGGAGAGGTGCTGCTAACATCCTGCTCCCCTTACCATGCCCACACTACTGCCTCGACGTGGAAAGTGCTCAAGGTCCTGCCAGAAGGCAAACTAGAGAATAAAAAGGGGACAAAGCCTCTCATTTCTGAACCCTTCTTGGTGAGGACAGCGCACCTGATGGTCACTTTTCCTACCAGGATCCCAACTGGCTCCCGCAATCTACAGCCTAACCTTTCATTTATTTTACATCAATGTCTTCTTTCACAGAGAGAGGCAGAAACAGCCTTCGTGAGCCCAACCTCACGCAGCGTTTCCACTCATTGCAATGGGAGGACAGCAGCATCTTCCAGGGCACGCCAAGCATACCCCAGCTGCTTTTCCAGATGCAGAAAGGATCACAGCCAACAGCCACACTCCTGTCATTAAGGAATGCTTCCCTTCCCAGGTACTGGTGCTCTTTAGCTTAAAAGCTGGGTGATCAAACCGTGCCTGGCGGTCGCTAGGCTTAGGAGGAATTTACATCTGAATTTCACAGCTTGGGTCCAACTCTCTAACAGGCAGAACATAAAGCGCAGTGAATGCTTCCCTCTTTTGAGTTTGGATCTACACCTCAAGATGAAATTCTGTGGCTAAAATGCATCTCTACTTCAAAGCAGTAAGCACAACTCAAACGCAATAAACCCAGGAAGGGGAAAAACTGAAAATAACTCAATGGGAAAAGACAAGGCCTCACATGTCTGCAGCTCTTGTACTACTTTGAAATGTAGCAGTGCACAACCAACTACAGTCCACAGAAGAAGTCGAGTTCACGTCTTGAAACCAATCCTAGCTGATGGGAAGGGAACTTGTGAGTGACAAACCACTTATGCGAAGGGGCTCTGAGGCAAAATCCCACAGGGACACCTTGAGGTTGGAAAAGACCTCTAATCACCCAAACCCAACCATCAGTGAACACCCTTCATGTCCACTGACCACGTCCCTCANAACAGGCAGAACATAAAGCGCAGTGAATGCTTCCCTCTTTTGAGTTTGGATCTACACCTCAAGATGAAATTCTGTGGCTAAAATGCATCTCTACTTCAAAGCAGTAAGCACAACTCAAACGCAATAAACCCAGGAAGGGGAAAAACTGAAAATAACTCAATGGGAAAAGACAAGGCCTCACATGTCTGCAGCTCTTGTACTACTTTGAAATGTAGCAGTGCACAACCAACTACAGTCCACAGAAGAAGTCGAGTTCACGTCTTGAAACCAATCCTAGCTGATGGGAAGGGAACTTGTGAGTGACAAACCACTTATGCGAAGGGGCTCTGAGGCAAAATCCCACAGGGACACCTTGAGGTTGGAAAAGACCTCTAAGATGCCCAAACCCAACCATCAGTGAACACCCTTCATGTCCACTGACCACGTCCCTCAGTGCCACAGCCTATTGTGAGGTGAAGTAGGCTGGGAGGGGATTTGCTGGCCACCCCAAGCAGGAACCTATTTCCATCCCTCCCAGTTAGCTGAGGCTCAGCTAACTACCAGTAACACTGAGGTACGTGGGGCTGACCTCTTTTTTTCACACACCTTGCCAAGTCACTGCCCTATACGTGGATGCAGGCAATGCCAACATCTCCAAAACAGGGGATTTAACATCCACATCCCAGCACCAACACAGGCAGTGTGACTTTGCCTGCCTGGGGACAGGAATCCCACCACTGAACTCGGCCACGCTCACTATGAGTTCACACTAAATCCAGCAAGGAACAAGCTACACATTTGCAAATATCAAAGGCAAGTTGTTTGGGGAGAGTTCAGCATCTTGGGTGGGGGCTTTCTTTCTTCTTCCCCCCTTCCTTTTTAAGCTTTGTCAACACCAACTGCACTTTCCTTGCTGGAAACTGTATAATGATGAGGAAAGCTGTTTATTTTTCTCTTTAAAGGGATGAAGTATTTCTCTCTGATATTACACATGTCCTTACAAACGATTTACAGGATTGAGTGGACGGGTCATACGATGCCCTTTGCCTGCCCAAGGGAGGGGTGGGGGGGAAGGTCAGATTTCAAGAGTTTCTTTACTTCTCAAAGGCTTTTGCATGAAATGCCACAGGAGCGCAGGCAGCTGGGACTCAAGAGACAGGGTTCTCATGGAGCTTGCAGGCAACAGCCTGCAACTGTTTGCTCTGTGTGGTTTGAGAGTAGGGCTGGGCAGGGATCAGGGGCAGCAGTGTCACAGGACATGCTGCATGCTCTGCTCTATACACACACATGCACGGGCATGGAGAAGGGCAGAAATAAAGAAAACTAGGACAAGGGAGAGGAGGCAGAGTCCAGCTCATGTGACCTCTCTGCCAAAGAAAGCAGACCGAAATAAAGCAGTGCCAGAGATGGCTGTTAGGGATGAGATGGAAGCAGTTAGTTTGCGTCTGTTTGCCTGTTTGTTTTGTTGATGCTGCCGGATTTTTGGCAGGGGAAGAGAGAACAGGGCTCTAAGCACTTGTCAGCATGGGCTCATCTCGAGAAAAAAGATGGTGCGAGACAAATATCATTGCATTTGTTAAGGGAGGCAAACAGACAGGGAAGGCAATGGGTGCTGCTTGCTCCAGCATCAGCTCATCCTCCAAAACAGCCCCAGAGGATATGCTCAGCCCGGACCACAAGATCCATGGGCAGCAACACACACACCCGCAGTGCCTTCAGCCTCACAACTAACCAGCAAGGCAGAGAAGAAGACACAACTCCCCCTGCAGAAGGCAGATTGTGTCTGACAACAGGCACTGAGCACAGCGGTGGTGTCCCCCTGGGACATAAAGGTTGGGGGGGCATCCATGGAAAGCACCGAGTGCTGCGATGGGGCAGGAGGAAGGCTCCTCACGGGGCTACACAAGAGGGAAAGGGGCTGATGGGAGGGCAGAAGGTGGCTCAAGTGCCCCAGTGCCCTCTTGGAGACCGCAGGGTACCCAGGTGGCTGAGGAGCATCCATCCACGCAACCTCACCTCCTGCCTTCGCCAAAAGACACCACTGTACCCGATCAGCTCACACCAGAGATGGCTGAAAGGAGCACATTTCCCCCTTTCTCTCTCTCTCTCTATTTTTCTCCTCTGGATTTACGACAGCGCCGCAAACCCAGAACTCTATTCCTGGAAGCGCAGTGCTGGCTGGGAAGTCCTGTGGCTGGCAGATGCACCGGGCCATTAACCCCATGCATGCAAGAAGCAAAAGGACAGCCCAGGAGAGTGGGACCCATGGTTGGGCCCCCATGGGGTCCCTCAAGGACTGAGGACACTGCATCCCCTGGGAGGTGATCCTCCCAAGCACTTATGCAGACAAATGTCCTGCAGGTCCTAAGCCCCCTGGTGGCTGATCCTGCCCTCCCCTACCACCCTGGTACTGAAGTCCCACAGCGCCTTGCAAGATCAGCCTCTAATTAAACCATTCCCTCGACAGCCTGCAAGTTAGTTATGGCTCATTATCCTCACTTAAGCAACTGGAGAAACTGAGGAAGGAGAGATTAAAGGATTTGCTAAATCTTCAGCAGCAGTCAGTGGCAGAGAGGAGGCAGCAAGCCAAGAGACCACAAAACTCGCCTCTAAGCACAGGAGAGTTTACAGGCACAAACTGCTGCACTTGACCGTGGTGCTGAGAACGAACCTGGTGAGCACTGTGTCCCTTTTAATGCCTCTGGGTACCCTGCTGCTGTGCCCATGGCACCCAGAGGCTGCAGCTGCATCTTGAAGGAGCTGAAAATGGTGCTGATTTCCTCCAAGTGAGCAGGCAAGGGAGATAAATCAGCTGCAGGAAGGGCTGGCGGAGCTGAGGGCCCCAGGGAGAGGCTGCAAAGCCCAGGCATGGGGAGGGAGAGATCTGAGAGAGAGAAACCAGGGCGTGGGAGAGCAGGGTGTAAAGCAAAGGAAGGAGACAGGAGAGCAGAGGAAGCAAGAAGATGGGATATTACCCCCTCCTTATCCCTTCTGCTCCTCTGGATCACATCCTCATTCCCCCCTCAATGCCACTTTGCCAATCATCATTTGATTATTATTACTCCTGATGACAAACTATTGCAGCTAGTGCTTCCTCAGCAGCAAATCCCTACCTCCATCCCCTGCCCTGTCATGGCCATACTGCTGATTGCTGCAGTGTGACTGGGAGGAAGGGACGGGGATGAGGAAGCGATGAAGGCAAACGCACATCCCATCCTTCCACAGCAGAGGAGAGGGAGTGTCTCCCTTAGCAGAGAGGATGGGGACCGTGGGGAGGGTTCTCCTTCTGAGAGAAGGAGTTTTCCAGTTGGGCCCAGTTGGGATGGGTTTTCTGTCATCTGCAATGTCTCTGCTCCCACTGGGTGTGCAGCCCACGAGGCCCAGGTGCACAGAGGGAGACAAAAAGAACACTTGAAGCGAGGCTTTTTTTCCCCCCCAACTCTGCTTATCTCTTTCCTTGTGTTCTGTTTGTTATTTCAGCGCAGATGGGCTGGGTTTAGAAACAGACACAATTTGCTGTGACGACGCTCACTGCCACCTCCCAAGGAAAAGAAACACGGTAGCAGGTGGGAGGTTGGCTTCTATAAAACACAGCTTTCAGCCCCAATAGGGATGATGCCCCACAGAGGGCTGGGAAGTTTAATTCAGAATAAAACCCAACCCCAATATGGGTGCCTTTCCACACCCCACAGCCCTCCCTGCAGCACTTTTGGGACAAATTGATTGACTTTCAGCACTCCATCTCCCTTGGTAAGGCAGCTGAGCAGGGAGAGCCCTCCAGAGATGGGAAATCAGAGGCATCCAGTCTGTCTCATAACAGCACCGGGCAGGGCTCACGCTGGAGCGTCGCTCCTCTGAGCTTCACCTTGCAAATAAATAGCTCTGAATTGCAGCCAGAAGCAACAGGATCTTTCAAAGACATTATCTGGAAGCAGTCAGTAGAATGCACCTAAAGTCTCATTAATCATCCCGCCGCTTACAGTACTTCTTAATGGCTTTTATGGTTTATCCTTTGAACGCCAACAAAGAGTGTGATTTCTCCTGGCTTATTCTATTAAACAGAAATCAATATCTAATACAAATGTGCCGACGGTGGGATATTTGGAAAGGCCGAGGAGGCACCTGTCGTGCTTTTCTCCTCTCCTCTTTGATTCGAGCAGGACAGGAAAAGCCGCTCAAAATAAAGAAGCAAGGGAGGCAGGAGCGGTGTAGGGAGGTTCTCATCTCTGTAAGGGATCCTGTATTCTGAGCAGTGAATGCAAGGCAGCTGAATCAACACTGAGTACAGATATAAATAAGCTTCTAGGAGGGTGGTCCCAGCAGCTGGAGCTTGCTATTAGCATTAGGGAGCTGCAGGCCTTTCGCTTGCCACTGGACATGGGGCTGGAAGGCAGAAAGGAGAGGGGATCTGCTTTGTTCTGTTGGCTGGGACATGCATGCTGCTTTAAGACATGACTGACCCTTTCCTGGTGATGCTTTTCAGCCCAGTACATACATAACCCACCAACCCAGGTACCACAAGAGGGGCCCAGTCATGAAACTGAAGCAGCACTGGGATTCAGCAAGAGCTGGCTCCTACACTTAGAGCAACAGGACTCTGAACAGCTACAGCAAGCAGCATTAACCACATTGGAAACCAATTCCGAGATCCTAATAGAAAATGAAATCTGTATTTGTTAAAAACCACTTAGAGGGTTTGGAGCGTTCTTTATATACCTCGCTCAGAAACACGCTGTTAAGTAATTTGCAATTTACCAGATTTAAACAGTTAAGGAAATCCTTCCTGCAAACATTGGAGGTGAATCCTATCACCCCAGAAACGAGCTCATCCACCCACAGCTTTCAATGGCACCCACCACCTCACAGCACCAGAGGGGGAGGAGGTTCACCCCCCAAACACGCCCCACCCAGTGACTCAGTTCTTTCAAACACACCTAAGACCACAAAGCAGGTGGGAATATCAGAGGTCAGGCAGCAGTACCTGCACGTGGTGGTGCCTCCTGCTGGGGGTGATGCTCAGATCTCCCATCCTTGCCCATCCCAGCAGGAGCAGTGGGAAGCCGGCTCAGGCCAAGCACCGCAGTGATCCCACCAAGACTACAACAGCTTGGCTCTGCCTGACCCCAGCATCCAAACCCCGAGCAGCTCAAAAGATGCCAGCAAAAAGAGACAGAGAGATCAGATGCAGAGCTGGAGGAAAGACTTCAGGCAAAGGTTCAAAGCAGCTCAACGCTCAGAGCCCTGCCCAAATCCTAGGCCGAAGGAAGAGGAAGAAGAGGGGGAAGCAACCAGCACAGCACTCACACAAGCCCCCACGTGTCAGTGTGTGTGGCACCCTTCTGCAGCACCCTGTGGTATTACTTAGCACGGCTGATTGCACTCACTTCCTTCATCCCCTCCAGAAACTTTCTCTTTGGGGAGAAAAACAAGGAGCAGAGCAGTTACGGATGCTCGAGGCACTTAGCTACACTTAGCAACCCCGAGCCTGCCAGAAACATCCTTGCACAAGTGATGCTTCCAAAATTAACTCCCTGCTCTCGGCATGCTTGAAAGGAAGAAAAAGGCAGAGAAGAACACTAAACCTTTCAGATGGCAGTGCTCAGCTCTGCTCCAGCACTGGCTCACACTCGGCTGGTGCACTGCCACTATCCAAAATGCAACAGCACCCCAACGCTTGGTGCAAACTGACAGCGGCCCCGTGTCACACCTTGCCTCTCGTGCTGAATCACTGAGTGGTTGGAGTTGGAAGGGATTCTCAAAGGCCATGCACAGGGACACTCACAGCTCCATCAGTGCTCAGAGTTCAGCCTGACCTTGGCAGTCTGCAGGGACTGGGCAGTACCTGGGCAACCTGTGCCAGTGCCTCACTGCCCTTCTTGACAAGAACTTTTTCCTTGCATCCAGTCTAAATCTCTCCAGCCTGATGTCTGGGTAGCTGGTGAGCACACCCTGTCCCGTTGGTGCTCACACAGGGTGCTGCTGCTCTCACCAACAGGAGGAGGGACAGAATTGCAGCTCCTCTGCCTTCAGGTGAATGGAGGGAGGCAAGACAAGAAAACTCCGTTTTTTGGCAATGCAACAGAAGGTCTTTTTTTTTTTTTCCCTTTCCTGAGGAAAGACGTCTCCAGGATAAATCATGAAGGCTGTCAGGACTGCTCTGCTGCCTATCTGGATCTCCTTATTTATTAATTTGGCTGCCGTGCTGCCAGCCCATGCATCACCACCAGCCTGTCTAGAGCATCTCTCCATTCCAAGGCACTCCTGCTCCGGGCAGCCCAGCTCCAAGACAGAGCCCACAGCCAAAGCAAACACCTCCAGTATCTCTCCTCCAAACAGAGAGGCGTTTTAATAATTTAAAGCTTTATGGCTCTCTTCGGTTGCTTGGTAAATTATTCACAAATTTCACAGTGACAACAACAACACCGCCCACCTGCGCGCACACGGAGCAGGTGCACCTACACAAAGAGAGCTGCTCTTTACAACTTCTGAGATGCTAAACCATGTCAAAGAGAAAGGATGAAAGACAGGGGGAGGCTGCCAGTCTCCAATCACATCCTCCGCTACTCCTCTAGAATAGATGAACGCTCCGGGTGATTTTCACGGGGCATATGATGATCGCAGACACTTCTGCGGTGCACAGGTGTGAAAAAGGGAGACAGGAGGGAGAATAAAACCTGCTAACACTTCACTCGGGCAGCAGCAGCAGCAGTGCAGGCAGGTGCTTTTTTCCCCAGCTGCACAGAGCCACGAGGAACAGGGGAGAACCAGCAAGCAGACGAGCCAGCTCAGATCCTGAGCATGCTGCCTTCAGCCTCTGCACCCTGCAAGGCGAGGAGGACTCCAGCAGTGAGTCAGCTCTGCTCCTGCAGCAGACAGGCATCTGCTGGCAGCAGCTCAGAGCTCAGTCTTCAAACTTTGTGTACGCCAGGGCTGCTGACAGGTTGCGACAGGGTGCACTGTAAGCAACCAAACGCACTCGTGGCAGCCAAAGATGCTTTTCTTTTGTCTTTTTAGTTCTTTTTTTTTTTTTTTTTTTTTTTTTTTTTCCTCAGAGAAACCAGGAGCACCTGAGAGATGTGTGTGTTGGGTGTCAGAAACGCGGAGGACCATCTGGTGCAGAAGGTGCTGGGTGAGCAGCTGAGGGCAGAACCTGTCCCATCGGATCTGAACAAAACCAGAGCAGTACAACAGAGCCAGGAGCGAGCCTGAGCAGCAGCAGAACTGGAGGGATCGTTTCTGAGATGTCATAAATCAGCAGTTTCTGAAATGTCAGGCGTTAGCAATTAGCTTTGTGGCTCATATCCGAACTACACAGACACAGACAGGTACACACATACACATGGCTTCCTATTTGTTCAAACTCTTCCACACACCACCTGCAGGGCTCTGCCTTGCTCCACACCTTCTGGAGAGATGCTCAGCCCACCAGAGTGCCCAGCCCACCCCCATCACCCATCCCAGGACACGCACAGATCAACGCCTGTTTCCATAGGGTGTGACGGGGCTCTCCATTTCTCTGCATTGAAGAACTGCTCAAAACCAACTCCCCCACTCAAAGGTTTGGGGCATCAGCCAACTCCCCACACTTAATGGGAAATATTCTGCAGTGATGCTGTGGTGACAGCGGGGAGGTGATGCTGGTGGGCGAGGTGACAGCCAGTGGGATTTATCACCCCGGACTTCGGGAAGAAGAGCCAGCCCAAACTCAGCTGAGCGCAGAGGTTTTTGCCTCTGCCTGGGCTTGCGAGGGACACGACCTTTTCTGAAAACTCTGGTTATTTATTTTGATAATCCTTTTGTTGGAATAAACGCTTTGCTCTCGCCGGGGCCCCAAGGTCATTGGAGTTAATGAGGAGAGGAGAAAGGCCAAGAGAGTGGGATTTGTCCTTTGCAACTGAGTGCATTAGTGTAGGAGAGGTGAAATGAGGGGGCTGCACTCTTTCTCCTCTGCTTTCTACTCAAAAAAGAAGCCAACAACAGCAACACACAGCCGCACAATAAATCTTCCTTTCTATCTCCTCCTCACCCTTCCTTCTTCTCCCCTTCTTTTTGTCACTGCTCTCCTTCAGCCTTCTCTCACTAATCACATCACTTCCATGCTGCAACCCACTGCACACCACCTGCTGGAAGGAGACTGATGTCCACGCATTGGATTCTCATGTGGGACAGTCCCAAGGCAACACTGTCCCCACCCAAGGGGACCTCTCATCCCTCTATAGACACTGTGGCTCACAACTGCCCTTTGAGCAGAGCAGTGAGGTGGAGAGGAATCCACACACCTCCCTGCTCCAACGCAGCCATTTTGGTGCAGAGATCTGCAAGAGGAATATTAAGCTCGGTCTGAATGCAGCAGCCTCGCTTAAGATTTATGAAGGATGAAGGAAGGAAGATTCTGAGGCAAAGCATCATCTCAAAATAACTGCTGAGTCCTGGCGGGTATAAAAGATCTGTCCATAAACCAGTTTGTCATCACCAGTCAATAAAAATACAAGCAACAGGAGGAGGATGTGATAGCTGCCGTCCCCAGTCCTCACAGCACAGCCACACAATCCCAGCCAGACCGCCAGTGTATGGGTGACAACACAGCCAGTCTTGCTCTGAATGTACGTCCCCCTCCCCAGAATCTAAAGCTGAGTGTAGATAATGCTCAGTGGCAGCTTAAGAGCTGCCAAAAAATGGGGACCACCAATAACCCACTGCCCCAGAAGCACCGGGATGGGCAGGGGAGAAGGAGGTGGGAGCATCCCATAAAAGCAGCAGGGCTGGAGTCAGCACACAGCCCTCCACCCACTCCTGTACTCAGAGCCCACCCCTGCCCAGCAGTGTCCAGATGTGGACCCTAAATGGCACGCTCAAAGCAGGGGCATCCAGCCAGGGCAGCTCTCTGCTGCACTGTCCAACGCGTTATTAAGTCACGTTTTAAATAGCTCAGAAGATGGAGTGGACGTTACAGGCTTTGCAATCTCTCAGACAGGAGGATCTCTTCCCCTGCATAATTATTTATTCCGTGGCAGTGCTTATCAATCCACCTCTCCTCATCCTCGAACCCAATGGATCGGTGGCCCCATCCCTCTCAGCTCATCCTGCAGCACTGCTCAGCACAACATCCCATCACGTGGGCTACAGCAACAGCTTGCAGCGTGCCCTTATTTGGGATGCCCTGTTCTTTGGGGAAAAGACCCAAAGAATGACCCAGAAAAGAGCTTCACCTTCACCCACCTTTACTCACCCCGATGCTCCCACGCCAGCTCGAGCCACGCACTCGCTTGCATCTTCTCCCTCTATTTTCCTTAACCTTCTGCCCGAACAAAGCCCCACCATCCCTTTTCATTACTGATCACTCGCATCAAACTCCCAGCAAACACTCTGGGGCCACTTGGCTATTAACAGGGCACTAACAGCAAGGCGGAGGAGGATATATTAATATCTAATAAGAGTGATAGATGATGTGAACCGCTCAGGCACTCCAACTCAGGTACTCATGTCAGGTACTGGAGCTAATTTAAAATAATAATAATAACAACAATAATAACAACAGCAGCAGCTGCTGCCTTCATTTTCCAAGCCAATTGATTCCTCAGCAGGAATGCCATCTTGACAGATTTATTTTGATCGAATTGTCTAATTGAATACAGTTCTCGTTTCCCTTCGCTTTGTGACCTTTCACGCCCGTGAAATAAATGCGATTGGGAGAATTACTCCTCGGCAGCAGGTTCAGTTCCTGCAGGGCAGGGGCAGCTGCTTTGTCTTTCTGCCTTGAGTTCACCATTCCCAGGGGTCTTCAAGAAAAAGATGGATGAGGGACTGAGGAATGGGATCCGTGGCGTAGCAGGGATGGGCTGATGGTTGGACTCGATGACCCTCGAGGTCTTTCCCAACCTGATCAATTCCACGGTGCTTCCAATCTAGCAGAAGGAGTTTTGCTCCCAGCCAAGGGATGCTACAGGAACTAGATGCACCATCCCTTCCAATCATGTGGCAGAGACACAGGGGGCCAGAACCAGCAGACTTCACCCACTCTCTCCTCCTCCCTTGGGCCTCCCAAACACAACCCAGCCTGGTACCCAGGGAGCCCTGCAGTGCCAGACACGAGGCAACGCTTCCCATAAATTTCGCAGGAGCGAGTCGCAGAGATTAAAAATAACCAAACCCGGTCCCTCGCAGACAAACGCGCCGTCTGCGCGCCAAGAGAGGTCCTGGTGAGAAGAGTTGCAGCTGAATCTTTTATAATAATATCAATCAATATTAAAAATGTATGGCCTTGCTCAATTTTTAAAGCATCTTAAATTAATCTTTAAACACAACTATTTTGCTTAAACCAAAGGCTTTGGTTTGCCTGAGAATGGTATTTCTGTCTGCTCCCCCGGGTCCGCGCCAGGTATTGAGAAGAGGTCTAATAAGTAAGTAAATAACATACATCCAGCAGAATTCCCCAGGACTGTGCAAGGGGAGGGAAAGCAGAACTTTCCACAAAATCCATTATTGACTTAACAGCACAACTGGCTTTATCTGTGTGGCGTGATAGGCCCTACAGACAATATTAAATGGGCTCAATCTACCGGGTTTAGGCTGGATAAAGAACAGCCACTACGCCTTGAGATGAAGCTAGGGGAGTGGATGATGCTGAGGCACTGCTGCCCAGAGATACTGTGGATGCCCCAACCATGGAGGTGCTCAAGGCCAGGAATTATGGGGCCCTGGGCAGCCCAAGCAGAGAGAGCAAAGAGCCATGCCCTCCATCATCCCGTCGCCAGCACGTACATAGAGATGCCTGGGAAAAGGCACCCAGCCAACGGGGGCATCCTGGTGACAGTGTCTCTAATGTATTCAGGGAAATGTGGCATTCTGACGGCAAGACTTCTGCCTCACTTGCCGTTTAATGTTAAGAGGCTTGTACAGTCAGCAGCGTTTAAAGAGTAATGACTGTTTTCATGGTAAATGCTCTGTTAAATAACCCAGGATTATTGTGTTGTGTTATTGCATATATAAAATGGCATTTCAAAAAATAATAATTGTTTTAGAGCTAATTGATGTTTTTAACCAGCTCCGTGCGTGGAATTTTTATTCAGTGGAGGGACGGGCTGCCATCAGGGAGGCAGCAAAGGAGGCAGGGAGGCTTCAGCCTGACAGATCTCCTTGCAGGTCTGTCTGGTGGCCAGAGCTGCTTCTGAGGAGGTTTGAGCCACCTGCATCAAAGTGCCAAAGGGACCACAGCAATACTCCACTGCAGACACACTGCATCCCGGGTATGCATGACCCCAAAGAGCCCCCACATGGCCAGTGAGATGCTGGAGAGTCGTCCCCATGGGACCACCACTGCTCCCACCTCTGGTTTTGGTATCTACTCTCAACGTTCATCTCAGACCTCAGCTCTGGCCACAGCGGTTGTCCACACAGTGGTATTTCAGAGCCCCTGGAAACTCAGAGAATGTCGCTCCCAGGGGATGACACAGAGACAGGGCTGATTCCCCTCCCCTGTCCACTACAGCACACAGCGAAGCAAACCTGTTAGCAGCACGGGGCTGATGAATCACTGCTGAGCAATCCTGCTGCAGGAGCTTAACCGCAGCTGATCCAGCAGGGATTTGGGGAGCTCATCTCCCTCCCCTCCCCCTCACTGAGGCCAGTCTCCTCTCCGCAGCACCCAGGCTGCAGCCTTGGGGTCAGACAGAGCCACTACGGGTCTGAGCATCGTGCTGATGCTGTTAGCATCACTGCTCTGTGCAGAAGGACCTTGAGCAAATCAGCTCAGTGGTTGCCAGGCTGCCCAGCTCCCAGTTTGTGCCCCGTGCAGTCAGCAGACACTCCACTCCTCCATCAAAGAGCGGAGAAGTACACCTCCTTTCAAACCTGGAGCCTTTGAGCTGCTCTGGCAGCTGCAGCCTTGCTGACCCTTGGCTGGAGGCTTGCAGGGCACTCAAGCAGTCAGCTGAGTCCTGAAGCTTCACAGAGGCAGTGACTTTTTGGATGTGGAGTTAATCACACGAGCGCGAGTCTCGGAGTTGCCGGAAGGGAGAGCGGGGCCGTCAGAGACCACAGTTGAAAGTCTCAACAATCTCCTAAGATCTCCGTATCCAGACACCAGCGTGCTCAGATCACACGGTGAATTGTGGCTGTCACATAGCTCCTGGGGAGCACCTGCTGGGTCACCGGGTCTCATCCCTTGCAGTCAGAAGGATGATTAATCCAAAGGGTCCTCAGCATCCCCGCTGCATGCAACAGCACGGAGCAAACAGCTCCTAACAAACCACAGACCTGTAGTGCAGAGGCCAAACGCCACCAGCTCTGATTCCTCACAAGAAAGGAGAGGAGATGAAAGCTATTGCTGTGCCCCAGACCCCGGCAGCAGCAGGGAGTGTGTAGAAGGAAAGCGTTGAAGTGAAGCACGCTCCGAGGTGTGCAGATGGGCAGGGAGGAAAGATGTGTGCTCCTCCAGCATGGCATGAAATAATTGGGCTTCAGAATCTCAGCAAAGATTGCCAGACAGGAGAGCTCAAGACCACAAGGATGCTGGTTTGAAGTTGCTGCTTGCCCTTCAAATCACTCTCATGGCTGTCCCTGCCAAGACAACATCCTTGCATCGTCACACAGACCCTGCAGCTTGTCCCAGTTCCCTTGCAATAGGAGTTACCAACTCTCCTGCAGCCTTTCCCAGCTGCCAGAGACTTGCAAGAGCGACCAGAGATAAGTTTGAGCTGATAGCTTAGGAGACATCGTCCTCCTTCTTGGAGAGGTGATGGGAGTAGTGCCCTTTCTTAGCATCACCCCACATACAGACTGATGTTACAGCTGCCGGATAGCCCACCAGATAAAGCTAAATCCAGCTCTGTGCACACCGATAGCATGGCTCAGTCCCCATGAAACAAGATACAGAATGAAGATGCTGAGGTCAAAACCTCCTCACCCGCATTTTCTCCCCACCTTATCTCCTGCAAAACAACATTTCAGAGCAACCCGTCCCCAGCTCAAGGATAGGACAGCTGTCCAATTCGTTCTCCTTCTCTTCAGAGGGAGCCTTCCTTGCTCCTGAGGCTCTGCCTCTGCCTTCTCTTTTCCTCGGAGGCATCTGGACCCCAGGAGGACGCTGCCCTAATGGGTTCCATCTCATTACTGCAGCCGCAATGTCAAACTCCGTCTCTCTCTATCCCTTCAGCATCTGTCTCTGCGGTATTTAAGTGCCTCAGATGAGTAGAAGAGTCCCTTTGTGTGTTTTCCCAACCCTTGGCCGTACAAGCACCATTTAATCAAGCTCAGTAATGAGCAGATACAAGATACAGAGCAGGCAGTGCGGTGACACGAGGGGACCGCGCAGCCCTGGAACAAAAGAGAGGGACCAGCAGGTGACAAAAGGGAAAGGAGCAGCCATGGGTCCAGAGAGCTCCATCATCCTCCCAAGCTCCCAAATAACCCTCAAGCTGTAACTCAAATGGATTCCCAGTGTTGTTCCCCTACAGCTGCAGAAGTCCCCTGCACAGAAGGGTCACTTATTGCCCTGAGGTCCTCAGGTTCATCCTCCCACCTGGTAAAAGCAGCGTTTCCCACCCCCAGCATCCCTAAAATACACCCATTGCAAGCCCTGAAAACAGCATTATACATTCTACAACAAATTCCAGAGCAAACAGAGGGATGTGTATAACTGCACACCTGCACATCACCTGTCCTGGCCCCGGGGCAACGCCGGTGTGAATGGTGACAACCTCTCACTCAGCACTACAATGAAACAATCGGTAGCAAAAATTACTTAAAATGTATACCTACATTGGGAAATTATTCAGTAAACTCTAATTACTTATCAAAAGCCACGACGATATTTTTAAGGAGAGGGAGTGCCCATAAATACAGAGCCATAAATAAAGCGCTACTCAGTAGCACAAATTAATTTGTATTTAATTGCTAGAAATTGCCATCAATTACCAAACATTCCTTGCAGAATAGGCAAATTCTTCTAAGAACAATTTCAATTGCTAATTGGAAGTCATTTTTATTTTTCCCCCATCTTTCTCATCTCCCAGCTCCCGCAGGGTGAGGCACCCATCCCGCTCCGCACTCTGCAGGATCCGGGTTTCTGAGTGGGGGCTGAGAAAGATTTGTGACTTACAACCAAAGATCCACTTCTGAGATCTGGAAGCTGCACATCCAATATCGCCACGCTCTCAAGGAGAGGAACACCTCCCAGGGAGCGTTCGTCTCACTCGTATGCAGACAGAGCAGCTCAGCTAAAGCAAAGCGATGCAGACGCCGCGGGGAGCATCCCCAAACCCAACCTGTGCTGTATTGCTCCTCTCCAGGCACCGACCCTGCCCTCTGTCAGAGGTTGCCCATGCATATGCCGTGCAGCAGGAGACAGCACGCCAAGCAGCCCCGGCGTCGCTTCTGATTCATTTTCTGGTGTTTTCTGCTTTGCTGTTGGCATAACATCCTATCAGTACAGTTAATTACATCCACGCTGAGTGTGAAGGGCAGGCTGATTCCCAGAAAGAGCCGCAGGCCATGCAATCCATCCCGCTGCTCTCACAAAACAATCTCCACATTTGCTGACAAACTGCAGCACAGCACTCCCCGCATGAACCGCCCCTATGGGGGCTCTTCCACTCACCCCCAGGGGTCAGCTGGGGCTGCTCCCACCCCACGCCCAGCATCACCAATGGGAAACAAGCCAACACTGCAGCATCCATCCTCGTCACCAAAATGGGCAGCAGGGATACCCTAAAAGCGGTCACCCTAGCATGCAGGATGGAAAAGGAGAGAGGGACGAGCCAGATTGTCATTCTGCACTTGTGAATCTCCCAGCACAAGGCAGTTTGATGGCTCCCTGAGGGTCCTACAGAATCAGAGAATGACAGAAGCGTTAAGATTGGAATAGAACTCAAGATCACCGAGTCCAACCGTCAACCCACCCCCAGCTGGACTGACTGACCACGTCCCAGATGGAATTACAGAGCTGTTAAGGTCGGAAACGACCACCAAGGTCACCAAGTCCAACCCAATCCCATCCTGACCATGCCCAAAGACCACGTCCCTCAGTGTCACACCGACATCTATAGACACATTCGGGGCAGAGGCAGCACATGACCTTCAGCCTGCGGAGTGACCCGAGCACTTTCTGAGCACGGAGCCGTGTGACACCCGTGACAAGCGGAGCAAACGACACGCGCATCTCTGCTCACCAGAACAGGCCTTCTGTGTCTAATCCATCATATTTGATGCAGATCTCTTACCCTGAAGTGTTGTCAATGAGGATTTAATTTAGTGCTAATTAGACAAATATTGCATGTTAAACAGCCATTGATTATTAAGAAACAGTGAGCACGGTTGAGCTCTGCAGCGTGCGGCAGACACGCTGTATTATATCTGGGATGAGGCTGGTAAATGTCTTGCTGTTTCTAATCATCAGCTAGTAATTAATGTCCAATAACTTGTAACTTGGTTTATCATTATAGATTTAGGAAGCCAGCAATGGTACTGTATGCTAATTAAACATCAATTGATTATTTAAGGCATATAAAGATTTAACAGCTAGGTGATAGATAGACAGAGTTGTTAAACTTTAATAACCATCACACATTCCCTTGTTAATAAACTTGGTGCTTAATGACAAAGACTCCTGTTCTTGAAGATAACTTTTGGGTGTGAGCTGCAGAGGCTCTGAGGACCCGAGTCCTCTGCTACGGAGGACAGGAACAGAAATCAGGGCACTGGGAGTCCTCGCTGTGCTGTCACAGATGTCAGCCCCGGGGTGGGGAGGTGGGCTGCCCGCCAGCATCCCACCGAATGCAGAAAAATGGATCAGAACAGACATGCATGGGCTGAAGGTTGCAGTGATTCCCATCTAAAGAACGAATGGCAGGGATTGTAAGTGCTGGCAGCACTACAGGAGCCCACCAAGCCCTGTGCCCACTCCCCAGCCCTGTGCCCCCCAGGTGGGTGCTGACCCAGAGCAGTTTGTTGGAGGGGATCAGAGGACCGTGCTCCCAAAGCTTGGGAGGAGGAGAAAGATGAGAGGCCGAAGCCTGCGTATGAAACGGGAAAGATAAATGGCTTCTGAAGGGAAATAACCTGCCGGACTCCACGGGTTTGGCAGCACCCCACTAAGTGCAGAGTCAGTCTTGAAAAACCACTGCAGCATGGGTTTCAAAAAGCAAGAGGGAGCGTAGGGCTCAGAGCTCAGCCCCAGCAGGACCCTACAGCCAGGGCTGGGCCACCCGCACGGGTCCCAACAAAATAAAGGTTTGAGAGGAGAGCCAGCATCGTGGACCTGACCTCAGGCTGCCACCAGAAGGGACAGGGCCACAGCATAACCTCTAGTGGGAACGGTTGTAAATCCATCCTGCAGTGGGGTGGAGGGAAGGAAAAGCAAGCTGATCTTCCAGTGAGTGCTCCTCTCTGGACATCCCCACGTGGGACACCGTGGGATGGAGCGTGAGACATCACACTGAGCACAGAAAGCAGAGGAGCAGAGTCAGAGGAACACCCCAACGAGTTACCCACGCTGCAGCAGGCAGCAACGAGGGACAACAGGAGCAATGAGGCAAGGCAGGGAGGTGTCGTGGCACATAAAGGATCCTTCAGGTAGGAGACAAAACCAGCTTTGGAAATCTCGTGGAAGTGAGTTTAAAGTCTCTGGAGGATATCAATTGAGAGTCTGTCACTTGGTGTCAGGATAACTTCCCGGACAGCTCTCGGAGCTTGTTAAGCTCCTGCTTGGGCTGCATTTGAGCTCTGTTGGCAGTGCTGTCTGCTGGCACAAATGTTGAAATTAGAGATGAGAAAGGCCCATGGGTGTCTCCTGCCTCAAAGCAGGGTGTGAAGGTAAGTGATGCATCAGCACTGGGACTTCAGCCCAGCATCTCCCCAAAGCAAGGGTGTGCTGGCACCTCTGGGATGAGCAGGGTGCCAAGCAGTGCCTGCTGTGTGCAGGTGGGTGCACCAGCAGTGTCTCAGCATCACTAACCATGCTCACAAGGAGAAACTCGCTGCTTCCCCCATAGCAATCACTGCACCTGAAGCCCTGCAAGCCTCCGGCTGCTCCAGCAGCTCCAGGTCCCCAACTTTAATTAAGTCCAAACGGCCTCATTGCAGGAACATGGGAGGGGAGGGTGACTCAGGCAGGGATGGGACCAGCTGGCCTAATTACCATAGAGTTAAGAATATTAATTAAAACCAGCCCTCCCCCCAGTTATATATAATAATCCTAATAAAAAAAAGATATATCCAAACTAATCAATTCCACTTAGAGGGATATATTGGAATAAGGAGCAAGAGAGGGGAGGGTGACAGAGGGAGAGATCAGATGTGACACGAATGCTAACAGCTTCCCAACGTAGCACTGCTGCAGCAGCCCCAGGCCTGGCAGCTTCCAACAGTTACTTCAAGTCTCCTTGGAAATGGGCTTAATCTTTCCCTCTACCTGCTGCTGCATCAGAGCAACTCCTGCGAGTGCACAAAGGACCTTAAATCTCTGCTTTAACTGCCTTGATTGAATTAAATGCAACCACGCCGTAAAGCAGCCTCTTCATTTAAGGCACAAGCATGGAGGCTTTCTCCTCTGCTCACGGCTCTCTCCCTCTTTCTGAAATGATGAGTTGCTCGCGGGTTATGCTCTTTTTAGAAAAAAAAAAAAAGGAAGAAAGAAAAGTCATCTGATAAAGTGGGTTATAAAACTGGTGGTAGTAATAAAGGCAGAGCAAAGAGCCTGATGCAGAGCCGGGCGGGGAGGCAGAAAGTGCTGTAGGGACACAATATCTGAACTGTGATTAATACGTGACCGCGGGTGACTGGGAGGGAGTGGGGCATGGGGACATGAGGAGCAGTGAGAGGGGACCTCGTGGGGTGGAGGAATGGAGGGTGATGGTGGGGGTCCACCAGTGTCACAGATGAGGGAGGAGTGGGGGGCCTATGGGTGGTGCAGGGACCGAAACACCAGCAGTGGCTCAGCCCCCAGGGTGCACATCTCCCTGCTGAGCCACGCCACAGCTTCATATCCAACTGCTCATCCTCCCCCAGGGTACCCAGGGATGCCCTGCTGCTCCCTGCCCCTCTACGCACCAGAATCATGGCCCTCATCCAGGGCACAGACGTGGCTATCGGCTCCTTTTTACGAGCCTTCATTGTTATTACCACCTATTTCTTTTTACATTCCTGCCAAAATACCAAACATTAATCTCCCTTGCTCCCTGCAGGCAAAACATGGGTAATTGGATTTATATGGGTTAGAAATTTGTTAGATTTTATATATATATATATATATATAAGTACACACACATGCACGCATAGCAAACATAAATAAATAGGAGGTGGGGAGCTGTGCCCACCGTGACGTGTCCCAGGCCCCACTACCAGCAGCATCCAGCCAAAGCCTGTTCACCTCTGGGATCACAGCTCCCTGCACCGTGCTGCCAGCTGCCTCTGATTTAGGAACTCATCCCTCAGCACTGCACTCCAGATCCCCAGTGGGAGTCACTGGCCATGATTTTTGCTTCCATTCCTTCTGTTTTTTCCCTTCCTCTCCCTCCTCAGAATCACAGAATCTTTTGAATTGGAAAGGACCCTTAAAGGTCATCTAGTCCAACCTCCTTCCTCCTCTTTCCTTTCTTGCCTTTACTCTTCTCTTTTTCCACTCCTAACTTTTCCCTGTCTTGTGCTTTTACCTCCATCCTTCTCCAGCTAGAGCCAGCAGGTGATGACACACTACACCAGGGAAAGAAAAACCAACACAACCACAACCCCCCAAGGCCTGGCAGCCCCTCACTTTGCACCAGCTCCTTGTTCCTCTGCTCAGAACTCCTCCTGCACCAGGTGCCAGCAAAATCCCCCATCACTGACCCCATCCCACCCCACACAGCTGCTGTTTTCCTCCTTCTTGTGGTGAAGCAGGCTTTGAGACCCACTTGCATCCTGAGAAACGAGCCCATTCACGAGTACAGTCATGGAAATAACTCATTTTAAGCAAATCTCAGGAAATATTCATAAGAAAACACAAGCACAATATACGTGAGGCTTTGCACCGAATGTCTGACCTTGAAGGGTTCTGTCTGTCAGGGAAGACAAGACACATGGAGGCAAACCAGCAGTAAACAACACATTACAGGCTACGAATCGCTGGCAGGGGCTGTGGGGGAATTATTTTTCTCATTAATAAAAAAAAAAAAAAAAAAAGAAGGAAAAAACCAGAACATCAGAACCCTCAAAGGCTGCTCACAAGGACGGAAGGAGAAGTGATAGTCACCGCATCAGATATTCCTTATGAACTGCCTGCTCGGCTGCGGTATCTAAAGATTATCACTTAACACAATATGTCCAGCTGTTGTAAAGAGCATCCACATTTCAGGGCTGAGAAATGGAAGGCTCTGCGTGGAGGAGGCAAACGGAGAGAGCAGCCGAGGGAGCACAAGAAGTCTTTGAGAAGCAGAGACGTGCCAGCCAGCCGCTGCGCCCCGGTTGCATTGTGCCACATTAACACCTAATCCCCCTCCAGAAACAAAGGCTGGCACTCCTGGAGCAGCACATTGATCCAGGGAAGGATGGCTATTAGTGCTCACCAGCCAGGGGAGTTTATTATGCTTGCAAAAAGATCGCGTGTACGCTATAGTGAGCGGATTACCAACAGTTCAGTCTCATCCCCCGGAGCTGAATATCGCCGCTTGTCGCTATTTCTGGCTAGCAGAGCTCAACACATGAGCGTGGAGGTTGGCTTCTCACTAGGCAGGGGGACTTGTGTCCTGGCCTTTGAGGTGACAGCAAGTGACACCTCTGCCTCTCGGCACTCTGCATTCTGCAACACGTGCTGTTCTGGTGCGATGTGCGACCAGCAAGGCTCCAGCTCTCCACATGGACCTCAAAATGTGCAGCACTGCCACTTGAGATGGCATCTGCAGATTGGACCTCCAACATCTGCAGATTGGGCCTCCAACATCTGCAGATTGGGCCTCCAACATCTGCAGATTGAGCCTCCAACATCTGCCCCCTCTGCAAAGAGCTGGCCAGGATGGGGCCCTCCCAACACCCTTCAGCAGCAGCAGCATTACAGTGAAATTAGTGGGCACTGTAATTATAACTATCGGGAGCAGATAAGACAAGTTAAATACCAGCTACCTGGGGAGAAATTATTATGCCAGCCAGGAGGATCCAAATGCCAGAATCCGTGGCTGTAATTTCAGCGAGTCGCCAATTACAGCTCCTACATGCGGAGAGCTCTACCTTGGAAACGGCAGGTATATATTTAGCTGCTCCAGAAAACTTTTGGGGGAGGAGGGGGAGGAAGGGGGCAGCGATGGAGCAAGTCCTTGCTAATCTGCTCCGAGCTAATCCCCGCGCCAGGAGCATCTGCACACAAAAAGCAGGAGCCTCTTCCCACTTCTCAGCACGGATTTAACAGCGGAGACGTGTCTGCATTAGTGCCTCTGTTCTCTGTCGGGCACCACGGCTGCACGGAGAGCATCACCTCCCCCATTAACAGGGAGGGAAACTGAGGGCTGGCAGTGGTGTGACCAAACCTACGTGTAAGGGCAGTGGGGAAAGCTGAGCTGAGCTGCTGATTTCCCAGACCTACACCCACAGCCCATGGTCCCGCTGCCTGCTCCTCCTGGTTGCATTTTGCTGGGGTAGTATTTTGCTGCTGACTGCAGTAGATGGTTACCAAAAAAAAAAAAACAAGATAAAAATTTAAAAAAATAAAATACAGCAGCAGCAGCAACATTGTCAGAAATAATTAAAACTATAATTGCAAAAATAAATGGAGGAACGGCATCTCGTGATGTTTCATTCTGGCTTTTTCCGTTGTTGTTGCTTTTAATGGGAATTGCTCTCATCCTGGCTAATTGACAGAAGACAGCCAGCCGTGCAGGCTTCGGGGTGAGCCTGCAAAGCCACACGGTTCTTTTGGTCCTTTGAGTTGAGGAGAAATGGGGGAGGCCACAGTGAATGAAAAAGTGGAAAGGGCTTCATGGGAAAACACACCTTCAAATAGATAGAAAAAGCATCTCCCTGTTATGTGCCTTAATGGGAAGCTCAGGTGTAGACACCTGCTATTTCCTGTGCAGTCAACACTGCTGAACAGTTTTCTCTTCTAATTGCCTCTGAGAAACAACCACTACTGCCTCCATCTCACAGGTGGGGAAACTGAGGCAGGGAGCAGCCAAGGACCCCCCCCAGGTGCTGGCATCCCTGCAACAACAGCTGAGGACACAGCACAGTGCATCCCATCCATCCCAGTGCTCCCTCCAGGCACTCACACACACTGCCTCTGCCCTTACAAAAAAAAAAAAGAAAAAAGGAAAAAAAAAAAAAAAACACAAATATTTTGAAAATACANNNAAAAAAAAGCACCAATATTTCTTAAATACAGATAAAACTATAAAGCCTTGAAATTTTGAGCAGCTGTTGTTTTACGTCTTTATGAACTGTACTGATGCCTGTTATAAAAGGTCGATTTGCTGGCAGCACCAGCAATACGACCCAATTTACTATATATCCCTGCTTTTACACCACTTGAATATTTGCCACCGCAGCAGCACTGCCTGCAGTTCAACCCCGGATCACTGCTGCAAAGGACAAGATGCTACAAAGTGAGATAAAACACACAGCGAGGCTTGGGGCCAGGCTCATCCTCCTGTCATCCCAAGGGAGCCACGTGCTCACGGGGCACGCTGAGGTTCTGCTTCCCAAAACTTTATCCTTCCACACCGAATCCCAGCCAGGGAATTCATCTGCATCCTTCCCCTGCCTCCCTCGCTGCCACCCGTGTGCTTGCTGTTCCATTTCGTGTTCCCAAACTGGTACACAGCTTGGGTTGCTGCTGCCATCCCAACACCTGCCCTGCTTCACAGCAGGTTCTGTATTTCGGAATCAGAGAGCAGGAAGCTTGATTTTACTTTTAATAGCACACAGAGAATTTGCAAACTGCCGCCGGGTCCCTGGAGAGGAAAGGTGCATGACTATTACGGGAATTGTTTGTTCTTACAATAAAAAGTAGTGAATTATCAACAATCTCTGCCAGTGGGGGAAGCGTTTGCTGCTGAGCTAAGATGACCCAGAAGTTGCCTGCAGATGGAGCCTTTGTTTCTGCAAGGATTATGCTGAGCATCCCTGAGAAAAAGGGTGGAGAAATGGAGAGGAGAGCACCCAAAATCCAGGGCAGGAAAACTACACCCAGGCTGAAAAGCCTCCACTGCTAGCGAGCAGCTCTGCTCTTCCCCTCCGCTCCTTTCTGCAACGCAATGTGGGTTTCAAGATCTCAGAAAGCAAATGCCAGGAGCTGGCAGTTTGAGGGTCCCCATGCTGCACGTTCACCAGCAGCCACCATCTCCTGTAAGGACCCAGTGCCACTCTGAGAACCACGCAGTGACTTCTCCCTGCCCAGAAAAGCTCCAGTACAACTAACTCTTCCCATAGGACTCTGAGATGAGTTGCACGCTCCTTTGGCACACCTCCACCTCTCATCCTGTGCCTTCTGCCCCCAAATCATAGTGCTGGCAGCAGATGCATGGCTGCCTGCTGGGCCCAGGGCAGTTCCCTTTTCCTGCTTCTCCATGGGACAAATAAACCCTTGCAGTGCTCCTTCCCAACCCTTAGCCCCAAAGAAGGCTGCTTGTTGCCCAGATGCTGCAGAGGAGCAGCAGCAGGGAAATGGAAGGAGAGAAGGGAAGCATTGGGAAACAGCAGTGCAAGAAAAGATTGGGGGCCTGATAGTGAAGTGGAGTGACTGCAGCAGGGAAAGCTAAATTTGAGGATAGAAAGGGAGGAGGTGAGAGCATGGGAAGATGCATCAGAGAGCACGAGAAGGAGTAAACGCTAGGAAGGGAAACAGGCACAGAAAGTACTTTTGGGGCAGGGGTCCCTCTAAGTCACACTGGGGGCTGCAGAGCTCACAGGAAGGCTAAAGCCCCTCACCCCAGGGCTGCCTGCTTCACTAACATCCCC
>VXAB01004760.1:981319-1072727 GCA_013399175.1 Odontophorus gujanensis
AGGAGGCCAGAACCTAAACAAAAAAAAAAAAAAAAAAAAAAAAGAAAGAAATCCAAGTCAGCCCTCTGCTGGCAGCAGCCCTGGCCAGCACCGAGCCCGACTGCCTTTGGCCCTGAGGAGGGGGCTCAACCCCTGCAGTTCTCAACCCCAGCAAGCCCATGGGCACCGTGCCTGCTGCCTGCCACCTCTGGGATTATGCCATTGTATGGCACGATGACAATGGTGACCCAGTGGACCCCCAGCCCCAGGCACAAAGCGCATCCCCTTCTCCAAGACCCCTCCGAGACCACACCATGAGGAGCACACCTGACCCTGTGCCTCGAAGCAGAGCAGCCTCAAACAGCCCTGGCTTCACAGCTAACAGAGGGCACGATGCTCTCAGCCTGCTCGTGGCTTTGGGAGCTGCTGCTCTCTGCTGCAGCCCCGGTACAATGGGTTTGAGTCAAGGGAGCACGCACGGCATGACCCGCACAGCACAACCCAAAGCCCCGACACATGAGTGCTCTCTGCTCACCCATCCATGTCTGCCCAGAGCCCACGTCCTACACAGGTGATGCACCACGTACACCTGTATCTGGCTCGGGCAATGAGAAGGGATGCTCTGCTGTGCTGTGCAACCTAGAAGCGGCCCATCTGCATCTAAGCCGCCTGCGTTTCTCCTCCAGCAACCCGCGTTAAGGTAAAGCATCCATCAGAATTCATAAGATGCACCCCTGGAGTAAAAGATTGATTTGATATTAACAGATTCGTGCAGAGACTATCAAGTGATCGAGGCACCGACACCTCGGAGGCATCGCAGCCCTGCAAACCGCCGGCACGGCGCGGACCCTCCTCCGCATGCAGACAACTTGCAGGCAGCGCTCAGCCGCCGTCTGCCACCTCAGCCCTCTGGCAGCACCACGTCTGGCACCTGGCAGCGGCACGAGGGGGCCACGCACCTTCCCCAGGGTGCCTGCAAACTCACGAGCCGACCCCGCTCGGCACACAGATCCCATTACGCACACTGGGATCTTGCCGCCCCACACCGATCGCATCGTTCAAACCGCATCGCAAAGAGACTCCCACCCAACTCCCCACCTCCCCTCCCCCCCACGAGGCAGCGGCTCCTACCTGAGCGTGGCACTCTCCCCTTGCCGCACAGTCACGTTGTCCATAGCTTTGGGGAAGGTGGCATCTCCGCTGCGCACGGGCACTCCTGCGGGCACAAGGAAGAGCAGCCTGAGACAGAGGACGACTAGGCACCTCCAGGGCAGGGCTAAGCACCCACCGACCCCCATCCTGGGCAGCAGGGACTTTTCCACCAGGCAAAAAACACACCCGACGAGGCCACCGGGAGCGAAAAGGGGGGAGAGGAGGGAGGGGGTGCGTGTGTGTGGGGACGGGGGGGAGCAAAACCACCGGGGCGGGCGCGGAGGAGAGCGATGCGGAGCTCCACGGAGATCAGGAGAGCCCCTGGAAAGGCAGCCTGCGAGCACTGAGCCTGCCGAGCGGCATCCGGAGGGAGTCCCCAGTATCCTCGGGTGAGGGAGGAGGACGGGAGGGCCGGGGGGAGGAGGAAGAGGAGGAGAGAAGGTGCGGAGCAAGAGATGAAGGTCACAGAGCCGTGTCTGCTCGAGACGCTACTTTAAGATTCAGTTGGGCACGCGCTGCGGAGAGCCAGCATCAAAAGTTTATAACCCAAGGAGGAAACGTAAGTGTCTCTGGCAGGAAAGGGAGGGCGGCCATAAAAGCAGGCTGGGGGGGGGAGCAGAGCGGGCTCGGAGTTGTGTCGCCGGCTGCCTGCTGTCCTTTTTTCCTTTTTAAAGCAGAGAGGGAAAAAGAAAAGAGAGAAGAAAATACAAAACAAAACCCAAAAAGCCAAAGATCCCCAAATGCCGATTCTGTCGCGAGATCGAAACTTCCCCGTAGAGCTGCAGGAGACGTCCAGACGCGGCGCTCCTTGGTGCCGGGCGGCTGCGGTGGGGGATGCTCTCAGCTCAGGGCGGACAGCAGCATCCCAGCCCCGGCGGTGCAGCTGACGGGAGCATCCCTGCGCGGCACGCAGGCTGACTGCCCGGGGTTGTCATGGCAGCGGCTCCATCACTGACCGGCACTTTGGCTCCCGCACGCTCACGGCACCGCACGGCGGCGAAGGACGCCCGCTCGCAGCCCCGCGTTAACCCTCGCAGCCCCTTGCTGCAGAGGGGGCTTGAATCATGCAACACACGGTGCGCGCTCGCAGTGCAGCCCCCGAGGAGAGGCGGGATGCCGGCTGCCCTGCCCACCCGGCCACACCTCGCTGCTTCTTTCCCTGCATCCACCTGTTGATGCTTCGCCGATGCACACGGAGCGGGGATCGCGTTCTCCACCGTGTCTGTGCAGCAGAAGGGGTGGGTTGGAGGGATGCTCGTGGCTAGGATGCTCACCACATGTGCCCCCCAAAGGATTGTGTAGGATACAAAGGAGCTCCGGGGCATCCCGTGCTCTGGCCCTGCTGTCCTCAATGCCTGCTCTGCCCTGACACTGCAGTAGGAAGCTCTTGGGTTCGCAGTTCCCACCAGAGCAGCCCTGAAATTAGCAACAAATAAATGCCCTGTTGTTCAGAGACAACCCCAGCCCTCCATTCAGCTGCTCTGAGAGCAAATGGGTGCACCAAGACCTCATGGACCGCCCAGACACATCTCTGTGCTGACAGATAAGACTCAGTGCCACGCTGCCGTCTCCCCACACCATGCTGTACAGTTCCTAATGCCCACAGCAACAGGACAGTTTGGGTGCCGACCCCCAGAGGGCATCTTCTGCTGAAAGTCTCTTTGGGAAGGGGTTAGAGGAAGAACGGAAGGGCCTCTGAAGGGGTTTTCACTAATCTGTGGCTCCAGCCTAGCCCAGAGACCCACACATGGCTACTAACACCAATGGAGACCTGCAAAGGTTTTGCACTGCTCCCGAGGCTGATGCTGAGCCAGTGGCAGTGAGATGCAGTGACCCTAAATACATCCCTAGCCACAGGCTGGTGCTGCAGAGCTGCGCACTGGCTCCCAGCACTAGCTATGGCTGCAGGCACCAGAGGGATGCTCACTGCAGCTTGGATAAATAGGGCAGTGAGGGAAGCACAGAGACGAGCAGGGCTGAGTTTGCCATTGGAAAGTTAGCTTAACCCTGAACACGCAGCCAGCAGCAAGCATCCTCCGGGGGGGGGAGGAAGATGGGGATGAAGTACATCCCATCTCCTGCCCTATCTCCTCACACTCAGAAAGAGGAAGCAAAGCTGCTCACAGGGAAGGAGCAGCAGAAGGAAAGGAGTCAGCACAAACCCACTGCAGCTCCCCACCCATCGGAGAGCCCGACTCCAAGCACTGCTGAGCCTCCTCCAGCACTGGGAGCAGCTCCAGGGGCAGGATGCTGCAAGGACCAGATGCTCTGCTGGGGAAAACGTTGTTTATCCCCTGGGACAGGAAGCTGTAGGCGAGGAGTGCGCAGAGCAGCGAGCCTGCCAGAGACGGTGCAATTCAGGAAAGGGGAGAGTGAAAGGGGAAGAAGGCTGTCTGCCTCAGAATGAGACTCGGAGGAGGCTGGAGAGACGTGCCTACATGAACAGATGCATAGGTAGGGCATAAATGGACAGATGGATAGCTGAAGTGGCTGCTGCAGACAGCTGGGCACAGGTGAGCGTATATGGGGCATTGGGGAGGGAAAAAAGGGGGCTGGAAAGGGAGTGCTCTGCATATTTATGTAACAGAAACCTATCTAACTGAGTACGGACCCAACAGCCTGGAACAGCTCTGCAGAAGGCTGCAGGCAACACACCTCAACCACTCTCACCCCTGAGGCCACTCTGGGCTCGGAGATACAAGGAGGAAAGCAATTGCAGCCAAGCTCGCCCACCCCTCAGTAGCTCCAGCGATGATGCTTGTGCCTGGGAAAGGAAAAAGCAGCAGCAACGGGTGATGGATGAGACAGAAACACCTGCACACTTCTCTGGGTAACAAGGGAGTGACAGCCCACTCCCAGCTGCACACCATCACAGTCCCCGTACTGCTTTGCCATGCATCCCCCTCCCAGAGCAGCTCCCACTGTGGGGCTTCGTGGTGATGCTCTGTGCCATGAGCACCACCCCAAAGCAGTGCAAACAGTTGGAGCCACCTCTCCTGCCCCATCTCCTGGGCCACCCCATCACTGTGACCGTTGCTGAATGAGGGGAGCTGGCACGTGGGGGTGAAAAGGGCGAGGGAGAAAAAGTTCAAAATGCAGCAGGCTGCAAAAACATGTTCCTGAGTGAGAAGGCAGGAAAGCAGAGCTGGTTTGTGCCTAGACATCTGCAGACGGTGATACGTATGGGGTGCTCTGCAGGTGGCCTCAGCTCAGGTCCATGTCTAATAATACCGTGCAGCTGAGAGGACTTGGAGGCTGGCACGAGCCCTGGGGGCAGCAGGCATATGGCAGCGGCGGATGCTGCTCCTCACGGTGACGTTAACAAGCCCTGACCTTCTCTCATCATCCCAGAGGCTCAGAAAGAAACCGAGACTGCAAGGACAAGTCCCTCCACCTCCCTCGCTGCCTTCGCAGCCGGTTGTCAATCTCCGCTTTTATTAGTGGCGCAGTTTGGCCTCTATCTCCCTTGGAGATTTCTCCCTCGTTGCTCTAATCAGGAGCTTGCAAATGTCAAGAGTACAGGCCTGGAAGTAATTAGTGAAGGACCGGAGCCCGGGGGCCATGAGCAGCTCAGCGGCAGCGCTGCTCCGCACCGGGGAGCAGTCCAAGGGCTCCGGGACCCACTCACTGACTTTCTTCTCCAACCTCACGTTATTTTCCCCCTGCTGCAACAGAGGGAAGCACAGAGTGCTGCGTGTGCAGCAGGGAGTGAGCAGAGCTTCCCTGACAATGCAGCAAGGGGTGGAGTGGGGTTGGCCACCAAGTGTCACCCCCTTGCTTGCAGACACGGCCTCACCCAGGGGCCAGAAGATCCCCAAGAATTATTGCTAACCCCCTACAGATATTCACAACCCACGTCCTTCCCAGGAGCACAACCCTATCCCAACGTGGACACAACACCCTATCCATGGTACAGAGGCAGCACCCCACCTCAGACAGCAACTCCTGCCCACGTTGGGCACAGCCAAAGAGGAAAAGCAGAGAAAACCACGGATCTTCCCGGGCAACAGCTTCCCCTGTGCTGCTCCAAGCTACGTTGTGAGCCTCATGCACAAGGGAATGGGTTAATACTTCACCCACACAAGCAGCAGGGAGCCCTGGGAGGAGGGCAGGATGCTGTGTCCTTAATCAAAGCACCAAGCCCTGCTTGCAGGGGTTGACCCCAGCGCTGGGGGAAGCAGAAGTTCTCCAGCACTCCCTCTGGAAGCCCCGGAGCTTGTTCAAAGCAGCGCTGCTCCAGTCCCTGCCCGCAGACAGCTGCTCGTTGCTGCTCAAAGCCAGGCTCCTTTCATGTCTCACTCTGCTGGGGCACGGGAAATTTCTCATCTCGGGCACACCGGCTGGCCACAGCACAGAGCTCACAGCTCACCTCCACGGCAGATAGGCTGAGCTGCACCTCGCTGGCACCCCACAACACACGGGTGGCACCTGGGTGCGGGGCTATGGGATTCTTAACCGCAGCCTTGCTGTACTATTATCCCCTCCTCCCTTTCTCCCACCTCCTCTTTCTCTCCCTCCTTCTCTCCATCTGTCCTCACCCCCCTGTTCTTCCCCACCTTTTCTCCTGCACGCTTGCAGCTGCTAATTTTTACCCACTATATTTGGCAACTCAGCCCGACACCTCTTCCCCCACACCTCGCCCTGCTTCTTGCTTTTCCCATACTCCTATTTCTTCACCCCAAAGCGAGAGCACTCCACACCTACTGCCTAGGAGAACCCAAGGGCAGGTGTGCTCACAGCGACAGCACCACCAGCATGAGCTAACTCCAAGCCCTGAATACACAGCATCCCTCTGCACTGCAAACAACACCAGCCAAGCTACTCTCTCCCTATGGATAACACTCTTCTAGGATGAAAGCCATCCTGAAGCCATCCACAGCTGGACCAACGCTGCCCAGCTGCTCGCCCAGCAGCAGTTCTCCACGCCAAGAGCAAACCTCTCCTCCTCCCTCCACTCTATCGTGCAGGATTTATTTATTCCACTTAATTTTTCCAGTTGTTTTATCTCGTTTTTATCTTCGCCCTAAATCAGGATTTCTCCGCAAACCGAACTTTTATTTTCCGTGCTGTTACATTTAATGCATTTTATCGCATGAATTTAGCGAAGAAAAAAAGCTGAGGTAATTGTGAACAAAAACGCAGCCTATTCTTCAAATTGATCGCTCTGCTCGAGCTCGGCGTGGCAGAAAATGCAAACTCAAGTCCTGCTGCTCGGTCACCCCATGGACCATGTGCTGCCAGCTTCCTATGGAGCCCCATTGGGAGCTCAAGGCTCTGGTTTAGTGTGCTCACACCGTGCCCCAAGGTGCTTAACACTGGGAAAAAGCAATAGCAAAGCACGGAGATCACCACCACCAGGTTTGCTCTTGTTTTAGCAGGGCATTGTGCAGACAGACCAGAGTACACCGTCCCTCTGACACCATCCTCATGACCTACATGTAGGTACAGGGTTCCCCCCCCCCAAGATTGCCATAAGAAGATGTGCAGGCCCAGCCTGGGGCAGCACGCAGCCATGGCTGCAGCTCAGTAGGATGTGCAAACCAAGCTCCACTTCACACCGATGGTTTTAATGGGATTGCTTTACACTTAACACTCAGCATGCAGCTCAAATCCCTGGATGAGGCAGGCATTAAAGCAGAGGAAAACCTGACGACTTTCAGAAAGGAGGTCGTGAGGATGGTACCCACCTCACAGAGCTGAAAGCAGCCCCCCCCCCACCCCCTACCTTTACACCAAACAGTAAAGAAAAAAGCACTCTGAAAACACTCTGCACTGCTCAAGCAGTCCTCCAAGAGGCCGATAAACTCAGGTACAGCAGAACAGGGCTGAGCTGTAGTGACAAGCCTGAAACCCAAGCACTGCATTTTTCCAGCAGCACTTCTGTCAACAGTCCAGGATTTTATTTTTCCTGGGGAGAGCAAAATGTTAAGATTTGCTTTGCAAAGCCAAGATTCTTTGTTGCCATTACTGTTGGTATTTAGTGTGTTTGGGCAACTTTTCAGCTCCCATGTGGTTTTTTGTGTTGTTTTTTTTTCCCTAAGAACCGTCTCTCAGGGGAAGGGAGATGTGGGCGATTACAGATGTGACATTTTGCTTCATTAACAAAACATTTCCGTACCAAAACACGTGAAAGTTCACCCCGTTGCATGGAGGACGTTGCTGTGAAGGAATCACAAAACAGAACAACAAAAACATCACTATTCCTCAGCAGCTTCTGCAAATATTATCATCTCTGCCTCACCCCATTATGATGCTGCCAACCTTGCCCCACCAACCCACCCCCTCTGCTTTGCACAACCCCTACCAGCAACAGCTCTGCATCCCTGAGGTTCTAAATCTGAAATCTCACACCATCTACAGCCTCAGCAGACCCACAGGAAAGCAGTTTGGGGCCAAATCAGACCACTGCCAAAAGGAGAGGTTGGAAGAAAGGAGGAGAAAGCGTTAGGGAAAGAAAGCGCAGAGCAGGACGTGCAGGCAGGTGGCACTTGGATGAGTCCAACCCTGACAAGGGAGAGGGCAGGGAGCAGCAATTAAAGGCCTGCTTTGTTACCATCCCACAGATTCTTGCTTTTCCACACTGGAGATGCCCAATGGATCCTGAATGTGTGGCATGTACCTGCGTGAGCATCTTGCCATGCCTTGGCCTGAAGTTCTCAGCTATCCCCATCAACCCAAAGCAGCAGGGACTCTCCTTCCACCTCCCAGCAGCACTACGAGGCTCATTTTATAGGTGCTCACAAAGCGTTTTGTGAGCTCTTAACTGAATGAATAAAAGAACAAATAAATAGATAGCGCACAGCCCTGTTTATCCTATTTCTAAATATGATGAAACTGCATAGCCTCCAGGCTTATTTACAAAATACAGAGACACATAAATGATCAGAGCACAGCCGTGCCACCTACGCTTGATGCTGTAATAGGGAACACGAGGCTTTGGATGCCCTGGGAGCTCAGAAACAATGCCCCCAGCACACATATGGAAGGCCAAAGAAAGAAAATCAAATCTACCCACTCTCCTCAGCATGCACTGCTATTTTTCACACGCAGGTGACACGAGGGCCACCCATCTCGGCATCTGCAACCTCCTGCCCTGTAGGAGGAGCAGGCAGCCCCCAGCCCTGGGCTGAGCAGAAAGTCCATACCATGCGGGCATGAGCATCTGCAAGCCCTGGTGCCCTGCATATCCACACATATATAGACCTATGGGTCTGTATCTACCCATGTATATATACCTATTCCCCCTCCTCACACGCTCCGTAGTGCTGCTGGGTTTGCTGTTCTGTTGCTGAAGTCTGAGTGCTTGCCCTCAACTCTGAACCACCCCAGCTTGGCAGGCTGCAAGCTTCAGCAGAAATAAAAGCTCTCCAGATTTTCAGTCTTTTTGCAGCCCGCTATATTTTTTTAATTATTATTATTATTATTGTGATTTTACTCTTTCTCCTCACCTTTGAAATTCTTCTAAGGGCTGAAGCACGGAGGGGAAAAAGAAACAACAAAGGAAGATTCGGTGAGGGAAGGATGTCAGCTCCTGCAAGGCCTGGAGAAGTTCCCTGGGAGCTTGATTGGAGTGGCTACCTGAGCCACAGCACCTGCTCCGTGCTCGTGTCGCTGCTGATTTATTCCCAGTGGTATCAGCACATGGAGATAAATATGCAAGCTGCACCACCAGGGTGGGAATGTGAGCGGCTCCATCTTCCTAGGTCAGTTTTAATTCATCTTACGGAGTCAGCCGGGTCTGAGACACTCACTCCCAACTCCAACCCAATTCTCTTCAAAGCTCAGGTCTGTCTGGAATCTGGGATTTAAATCTAGGTTTGCAGCAAAGGAAACGAAGCGTGCTTTACGAGCGAGAGTAACCTTCGGGGAGGGGTTGACTGCAGTTTCAAAGGCTGAGCAAGGTTTTTGTACACAGCGCTGCCTCCGTTCTGCTCGCTGTCAGCAATCCGTGCTATCTCCGGGTTGCTGACAACCCGACAATCTCTGAGACTGCAGCGAGGCAGCAACCTGCAGGCTGCAAAACGTGTTAGCCCATCTTCCAGCGGGAATAAACAAGGCATGAAAAGACAAAGGAAACCAAACAGCTCTGGGGACGCACGACACTTGCCCAACTGGAAATCTAGAACCTCTCCAATGCTCTGCTCCCACGTCCCCCAGTGCCACATCCCCACGGCTCTGAAACACCCACAGGGACGGTGACCCCACCTGTCCCCAGGCAGCAGTGCAGTGCAGCACTGCTCTTTTGGAGAACCTTTTCCTAACAGCCAACCTGAGGCCATCCCCTCTCATCCGATCGCTGTCAACTGGGAGAAGAGATCAATCCCAACCTGCTACAACCTCCTTTCAGGGCACGGTACAGAGCATCCACAAACAGCCCATGGTGGAGGAGCAGACACCCCTGTGTCAGCACCAGGTAAGGGTGTCAGACAGCGGAATGAGCACACGGCCCCATTACTCACCCTGCCTGCATCTCCCCCCGTACGTCGTTATTAAAGTCAGCATTTGTCACGTTAAGCAGCTCTTGTAACATAAAGCAAAACTGTCAAGACAAATACGAATGCCGCAGATGGGTGGCATTTTCTTCCTCACTGCTTTATTTTTATTTATTTGTGGGGTTTTTTCCCCT
This sequence comes from Odontophorus gujanensis, assembly GCA_013399175.1. Lineage (NCBI taxonomy): Eukaryota > Metazoa > Chordata > Aves > Galliformes > Odontophoridae > Odontophorus > Odontophorus gujanensis. Next base: position 991,077 of record VXAB01004760.1, read on the forward strand.
CCCAACTCCTTCGCCCTTTACAGCCGTCCCTGTTACTGCAGCTCTCCTGATGAGCGGCCGCTCGCTAACTTCTCCTGGACCTGAAACGCTTCTCCTGTTCGTTGCTGTTTCTCTGTCACTACAAATTGGCACTTCTAAAGAGATTTCCAGGCCAAGCATTAACCCCCCCTGGAGCCCAGCCTCATAAACACACACGTTATTTGTCAAACAAGAGAGGAAAGCAGTCAGGCTTCGGGAAAATAGAAGTGACTTGTCTGAAACAGCACAGAGCATCGAGGATGGAGGGGTGGAGACAGGCAGCCCTAAATGCCACCTGACCCACCCTCCTTCCCCCTCCCTGACCACAGCAGCATCCCCAAACATCTGCCTCATATATCCACAAGTGCAGGCTGCCCACTTTCAGAGCCAGAAATAGGGTCCAGGAGTCCTGACACCACACGGTCATATTTAAGCACAAAACAAGGTTTCCTCTGGTTGCAAATTCCAACCCAAACTCCTTTTAGAAAAAAGGTTTATAGAGCTTTTATTTATTGTCAACTCCCGGATGATAAAATGAGGCCGCTACCGGTCCTATTTATTTCCCCCTAGCAGGAATTGGAGGGGCTGAGATGTGAAACAAATGAAGGGCTCCAGCACTGACCCTGGGCTCGTGCTGCTTTGCAGACCGCCGGGTGATTATTTTATAATAGCTGATAGCATCTGTGATTTAATGCAGCTGTTAGAAATTAGCAAGGACTCCATCGAAAGCGTCCCAGTCACTCACGATAACAGGCTAATAAATCATTCCCCCTATGCTCCCTGGCATTTATGATGCTTTTTTGGAGATGCAAAGCATAGATCCGGCCGCCCTCCCCAGATTTAGGTTTATTTATACTTTTAATAATGCAATTAAATAAATAAAATTTAGGACGCTGTGACTCTGTTGCCAAAAACAGCATCGATGAGAACTTCCCCTGCGTGACTTCCCTCTGTCGTTTTCTCCCCACAAGCCAATTAAACAGAAAACAAACGGCTTCAAGACCCCTCAGAGATAACATTCCCGATACGTGGGGTGAAAACCTCGCTCCACTGGAATCCAGGAAGGGAGAGGGGGAAGAGCTGCCTATGGCAGCATTTAAAAACCTGCCTGGAACAGGGTGGTGATGCTGGGGCAGAAGGAGGACTGATGGGAGCTCTCAGCTTGTGTCTAAGCTGCAGCAGGAGGGCTGGGAGCTGGGGAGCCATGGGGGTCTGTGCAGAAGAAGCAGTGAACGCATCCTTGCACACTTCCATGTCCGGCCCTGAGGTCACGATGCATCTTTCTCTCGAGTGCTCGTTGTGTCCTGAAATACAGCACGCCCCAGATTGACAGCTGCAGGTTCACAGCTGATTGCAAAGGGCTTTTCTGCAAGATTTCACCCGGTGCGCTCCGCAGGCGCCGGAGCAGAGCGAGAGGAACCCAGCTCAGGGGGCAAAGACTGGGCAGCAGAGCTGGGAGAGGAGCTGTCTGGGTTTGCTCCCAAAGGAAGTTCACGGTGGGTTACATTCTGAGCTCCTTCCTAGACATAAAATTCCTTCAAATGCCCCTTCTCTAGTCCTTCACACCATCAGTTTGCTTTGAGCAGGGAGCCAGACAAACGCAGACAGCCCTGTGTGCATGTCAAGGGATGCTCAGCTCTGGGGCTTCCAGAGGTCCAGGATTCCATCCCAGGGCAGCACTGCTGCTGCTCCTCTGCAATGCTCACCTCCTCGCTCTGCCTCGCTGCAACCCAGCAACAGAAACACCAAAAATAAAAGGGCTGCTGCTTCCCCTTCATCTAAGAACATCTGCTGTTAATAAGGAGAAGGAGTCAATTTATTTCTCAGCCTTGCACTGAGTTTAGAGTCAGCCAACACCCGAAAGAACCTACACAGACATCACTGGAGCTGCATCACATCTCTGTTGAGTCCACTTAAAATGCTCCCAGCGTTTTCATCATTTCCTCCCTTTTAAGCAGAGTTAAAGTCAGAAAAATTACTCTGCATACACAACCCCAGAGGTTCCATATTTCTTCTCCTGTGATGACAGTTCCTGACCAGATCTGCTTAATTTACAAGTTGGGAGATAGGGTTCCTTCCCCCCAACCCCTTAAAACTGCCAGCCCTGCAAATTCCTCTGGAATGGAAATATTCATCTGTCTGCTCCGCCACCTCAGCACAGGATATATGGCACCAGGCACAGCTCCCGAGACACGAGCAGATGGGAGAGGGAAACCCATTGGGATTCTGAGCCCAGAGCAGCATCAGCAGCACTGGGAGGGGGAGAAAAATCCAAGGGTTGGATGCTGGGAGTGAGCATCCCCGGAGATGAGGCAGACTCATGGAACCATTAAGGTTGGAAGAGACCATTCAGATCATCTATTGCGACCGCCAGAAGTGAACCAGCACCAATTATTCCCATCCTCACCTCGAATTCTCTGCTCAGCATGCAGGAAATTGGAAAAGCCTTGATCTCAAAAGAAAGCGGAGGGCCTCAGTAAGCACTTTCAGCACTATTTTAATACTAAAAATTCTAATTAAATTTTTAATGTTTAAATACATTTGTCATATGTTTCCATTAATAACATCCTGTGCCTCCTCTAATTTGATAAGCTCCTCACCCTCTGCAAATAACCCATTCCAGCCTATCTGACACGGCAGGGATGACACAGCTCTCCCACAGCCACGCTGCAATGGGGAGCAGTGGTCTGTGGGGTTCTGCTTCCAACAACGTTGAGAGGCAATGGGAAAAGCAAACGAGAGAGCTTCCTGGGATGGGTCTTTGCAGCAGTTCTCCAGAAACATCCACAGCTATTTCTCGGGACCATTGGCACAGTAAAGACAAGCTCTCAAGCTTCCTGCTACCTTGAAGAAGCAGTTGCTAATGGAGGAGGCAAGGCGTGACTCCTGTATGCCTCAATCCCTTCTCACTTCTGTGATATCATCTTCAGAAAGGGCAAAAAACTGATTCTGGAGGATAATTCAAGCCGCCCGTTGATGACTGCCTGGGGCAGAGCAGTGCTTAGTAGCTGGAAGGGATCTTTTATGGCTTTGTATTTATTTCATTAATATTATTATTATTTTTTTAACCGTTGAATCATTTTATTAATATTAATAAACTAGCAGGAAAGTGCTAATTTCCTCCATCATTCCCCTAATTACCTCTATTGAATTGTGAGGATCATCTGCATGAATAATGACTCCCCGTGCACTTGCATCACCGTTCTGCCTCTGTTCAGCAAAGTCACTGGGAAAAGCTGCATCCTGCACGGATGCTCCAGCACTCCAGGTAGGAGAGGAGGGTTTTTGGAAGCTCCACATCGGTTGGGAATGGCAGCTCGTGGATCCTTCCTCAGCCTTAAAAGCCTGGCACGGATCACTGGGTTCATTCTGTCCACTGACCACATAGAACACCCACTCCAGTCAACTGCAGTTTTCCTGCAGACACTAGCCAAGTCCAGAACCTCGCCCTGGATCGTGGTCCCAAGGAGCCAGCAGCAGCATCAGGGACACGTCCCTTTGTCACACACTGAGGCCATGGGGTCCTCGATGGACCAGAGAAGTTTTTGCCACAGTGGCAGCTACTCAAAAGCAAGAGGTCCTCTATTCTGTTCATCCCAACTTACTTTTCCTTCTCAAGTTATCCACATGGTTCTGACCCCACACGCAGCATGGCAATGCCTTCCATCTCCTGAAATACCCCAATGGCCCAGCACAAAACCCACCGAGTCCCAGCGATGCCACCTCCGCATGGGATTCCCTACCACACCAGTTTTGCAATGCAAGCAAAGGAGAGGGAAAAGGGACATCAGCTTGGCAGATGACAGCTGTGCAACAACCTCTGTCTTGCTGGGGAGCCATAAGTCTTTACAAGGTGGATGGTGCTCTTGGATGGGATCCACTCCCCTGCAGCTACTGAGCAACACAGGGCTTGTGTGAGCAGAGGGGTCTGCCAGCGTGTGGCAATCTGGTGTGGAGCCTCTGTGATGGCCTCTGGGGACCTCTATTCCTGCACAGAGAAAGGATCCTGTCCTCTTACCAGAAAGTGTGATGCACAAAGGGTATCTCCATAACCATCACGGAAAAGCAGTTTGGACCAGCCCTTGCTCAAGCATGGGGGGGAAATGGGACATTTCCAACTCCCCCACCCCTCATCACTTGCTCTGAGCACACTCAGCTTGCATGGCACCCTTCAACCACCGCCCCTGAAGCAGGAAAGCACATTCCTCCCGAATTTGTATTCATTTTCATGAACTCCCCATAAAAGTCACTAATAGAACACAATCTGCTAATTAAATTTCACTCAGGAAAGCATTTTCACCTTAGATTAGCGGTGTCCTTGCACATTTTTTGCCACTAACGTACTAATAACATCTTATTTATCTTACAAATGAATTCGCTTAGACTTATCATTAAATTTGAGATATTAACACACACAAATGAACCCAAAGAGAAAGGAGGGCGAATAACTCCAAAGGGATGAGAACAGGGACTCCATTTTCCTTTTTACTGCTAGGGAAATAAGGCAGCACGCTGAGAGCTCAGGGAAGCAATACTCCTCCTTGAACAACCACAGAGGTGCAAGTAAAACCAAGGAGCCAGAACCCAGGTGCCAGCAAAGGGAGAGAGCATGGCTTCAGCACCCCAGGTCTTTGCAAGAAGGTCTCTATTGCAAAACTGTTCCACGCCATACTGCACTGAGATGCATCTCGCCCCACTCTTGTTCATCCCACTGGGGCCACAGCTATATGCCAGCACCCAAATCCGTGCCAGCACCCAAATCCATGCCCCAGTTTCCCTAGGACTTGTACCCGCAGAGATGCCCCATCTGCACGTGCAAATAGGCTGGAGAGCCTGGCTTGCTGCACCTGCTGCCAAAAGTGTGGCCTGGATTTAAAGTATTTGTCAAAGGGAGGGAGGAGGTGGGGGAGAGGTGTTCTTGATCATGAATCTTGGCAGAATGCAGCTGCTGTCTGTGCTTCCCTGTGCCTGGCTAGAAGATGGATCACAGAGAGGAGGCCAAGCTGCAAAACTTAAATCTAGGCCTGCTTTCGCTCTCTGCTGCAAATCCTCCCCGCTAGAGCTGTTTTCTGATGACACGTCCTCAAAACTTCCTTGTACCCAGCTCCGTGGGGACACTTCACCACCCTCCTGAGAATCACTCAAGGTCTGTGCCAGCTCCCAATGGCTCAGCATGCACTGAGCTGCTCCTCCAAGAAGCAGGATGCGTTTTTGTGCCTGGCTTTTCATTCTGCTCAGGCTTTTTGTCCCTAATGGGGGTTTAGCCCTTAGGCAGCCTGGATGGAGTCCCGCCCTGGCTGAGTGAAACAAGAGCAATGATGGTTTCCTCCACGGTGCATTCATACACAGCCCCGTGGCACTTAGCAGCCAACTTTGCAGAAAAGCACAACGTCCAACCTCCTCTACTCTGACAGCAGTGTTTTTTCCTTCTCAAAGACCCAGCTCTTTCCCGCTTGTAATAGGATGAGGCAACATTGACATCCAGTGGCCGATCAGGTTAATCACAGAGGAGACGAGGTTTCCTCCTGGGGATGGAGCACACCTTCACCAAGAGCCAGCGGTGACAATCAGAGCTCCCCATGGCCACCCCTCCTGCAAGCATCCTGCCAGCACCACGGTATCACCTGGGCCAACCAACACCACAAGCCAAGAGGCACTGCATTTTGGGTCTGCCTTACTCCCAAGTTCTCCATGCTGGGAGATGCAATGAACCTGCTGGCATTACAGCCCCCTTCTGCCATACCAACCCACACATCTGCCTGCACACGCATCCTGTGCCCATCAGCTGCTCCCACAGCTCTGGGTTTTCTCTTCCTCAGACCGTGTTGTCTGCTATCATCTTTCCTGAACATTTTGCATGCCTACAGGGGCTGCTGGATGCTCTTCCCTCTCCTTGCAGCCGCGAAAAATAGAGGCTCCCCCACCTCAAGTCTGCTTTAAAGCTTCTCCCGCTTTCTGCGGGGGTTTAATTTTATTTTAAAGAAATACGAAGGCAGATTACATGCTATGCAATTAAATATTGATTGGGAATTCTCCCCAAGTATGCTTCCCCTCCATCTCTCCGGCTCCGCAGGGAGATGTCAAGTTCTGTTTCCTAAGCTGTCCCCATCCAGTGATTACGTTCATTAGGACAGCAGCCTTGTGGTTAAAAGAACTTTCTTTGCTGCTGTACGTTTAATTAGACAACTCTTTCCCAGAAATTATTTATAGCCAAGCTTGGGAGCTATTGTTAGTCCGAATGTAAATAAGATTCAAAAGGGAAATCCCAGGGCACCCCTGTGGCTGGTGAGCCGCTCACTTCAATCCATTAGTGCTGGTCCCAGTGCCCCTGCTTAGCACAGCCTTCCAGGGGCTCTATGGCTGCAACTTGTGCTGTTTAACAAAATAATACAGCCAGCCAGGCTCAGCACAGGGCTCCAGTGCAACTTTTGGTGCACAAGGAATATTTTTCCTGCTCTCAGTGCAAGGAGATGGGAAAAGCCCCATCATACCAGAAGGAAAGGGTCTGGCTGGAGAAGGGTGCAGCAATGCCTACACCTCTACAAACACAAATTCAGCCTGGCTCAGCCCAAGCTGATCTGTTCCAGTCTGAGTGCCCCTTCCCTCCCCATGGACCTCCTCAATTCAGTTGGAACGGAGCTCGGTGGGAAAAACACCAGCTTTAATTAGGGCAATACACCTCTTTGCAAAACCATCTGAGAACACCTGAGCAGGTTTACGTGTGTGTTTAAATGGGATCATTTTGGAAACGTGCCTAGAAAACGAGCCCAGAAATCACAAAGGCCTTTGTGGTGAGTACGTGACAAGCTCCAGAACCCAACTGCAGGCTGGATGCTGGGAAAAGGTCCTTCACCAGAGGGTGGCTGGGCATGGATAGGCTCCCCTGGGCAGTAGTCACAACGGTGAGCTCAAGGAGCATTTGGACAATGCTCTCAGACCTATGATCTGGCTTTTAGGGCATCATACATGGGGTCAGGAGTTGGATTCCATGATCCTTTTGGGTCTCCTCCAACTTGGGATATTCTATGCTTCGTGGGAAAAGTGAGCACCTAGGTCCCATCTGCACCACAAAGGCTGGATCATTGACCAGCACAACCTCCAGGTGAGATGCTCATCTGGATCCCAGTCCTCTTCCTGAGCCCATCTGCAAGCAGAATGGTCAACAACTGAACACCTCCATCTCCAACCCAACGGAAGTACAGGATGGGATGGCTGTGTTCCTTCCTGCCCATGCACACCCACAGGCACTGGCCAGTCATGGTCGGGTCAGGATGCTCAGCACTTACAAACCAGCTACACATCATTCATCTCTAATCTCTAATCTCACATGTTCACACTTTCAGCTGTCCCCTACTGGCTTCTGGGGGCAGGGGGATGCACTCTAGCAGTGCTATTTAGCAGAACAGCACTGTGCAGAAAGCTGTGGTTCTCTGCTCCAATAGAAAAAGCTGCTCCATGCAGGGGGCAGCAGCAAGACCGATGTTGTAAAAGCATGATAAACCTCTAAAATCTCCAAATAACCCAATAGCAGCAGGCTGCAGGCTGGTCAGCACAGCCACGCTGTACCAAAACGTGACTGCAGCAGGCAACAGAGCCAGGTCTGATGCACTTCTCGGGTGGTTTCTCAGCTTGCTAACCCTCGAAGCTGAAGGTCACTGCACAACCTGCACTGCACGTGGGGGAAATGCAAAACCAAGTGGCACAGGCACTGCTGCCAGCTTTCTATTTCTGCATCCCATCTCCGCCAGCACCGGTGCCAGCAAAGCTCCCATCAATGCCACCAAGCCCAGGCAAAAGCCATCACGGTTCTGGAGGGTAGCGCCGTGGGGAGGTCTATTATTTTAAACATATAATTGATTCTAATTCATCACTTATCGCGCGGTGACAGGTTTTTATATAGTTTATTATCTCAGTCACAGCATGGGGGCCCGGGGGGCTGGCTCCTATTGTTCAGCATTTCCTGCTCCTGCTTCATCTCTAGCTGCTCCCGTTAAGATTAAGTTAGGGATGCTGGTAGCTCCGGGTCCCCAGGTAACTGTCAGTGCTCTCACCTCCCCTGCAGGACTGAAGCTCCCTTTGTGTACCTCTCCTCCCTGACCCGCCTGTCACGCGCTGTCACTGTGCTCAACTGATTTAGGGATGAAAAGAAAGCAGCCAGCCCCCAGCTCCAGGGCAACACAGCACCCCGTGCCTTGCACGATGCCACCCCAAAAGCAGCCCAAGAGGGCAGGTGCCCCAAGCACTGGGGTCAGCCCTGGGATGTGCATTATCACATCGCTTCGCCACCCCATCCAAGCTCTGAGCCCAGGGGTCAGGTCCCACTCCCTCAAGCAGCACTGGGGAGCAGCTCCCCTTGCAGTGACATGGCTCAGTTTCATGGATTTCCATTCCACGAAGGTGCTTTCAACTTCTCCACGACATTGGTTTTGTTCTGTACGAGAATGACTAAACCTGAGCGCGTGCAAACGCTTCCTTCCAAAGAGCTCCAGCATCACCAGGAACCACATTCTCCCCCAGCGTCACTCCACAATTTCCATGTTTCATTTCAGCATTTCACATTATCCTGAATTATTTCTACAACATTTCACGGCGCTAAATGCAACGCTGAACATCACACACGACAGCTCTGAGGATGTCATTTCGTGACATAACACAATGATGGAAGTGCTTTACAATCCCAGCCTACTTTAGGAGCGTAAGGGGGCTGCTGCCTATTAGCTCTGATTGAGATGTCTCATTTTTATTTATTCATCGTTTTTTTCTCCCCCCCTGGATCAAAGAGCGTCGTGTTCTAAATGCACGGAAGCAGTTCCTCACAACACAAACAGTGCAGACTTTCATCTCGGTGTCAAACCACCCCGTTACAGCCAACACAAAAGGGATGGGGATGCTGCAGCTGACTTTAAGTAGCAGCTGCCCCTTAATTATTTTCACAGCACAAGAAAACACGGTGAGGATTAACCTGCTGCACCGGTGACACCGCACGGACAAACCACCACGAAGCTCCTAACAGTGCAATTCAAACACAACTTTGAAACAGGGAAATTCCAGGCCTTTTTTCTGCCTGGTGCGAGGGAGATCCACAGCTCTGCACGCAGCAAAGCCCTGAGGTGCTCCTGCTGCTCCTGGATCTCCTTTAGCACAGCAGAACTGGGAGCAGAGCTCCCCTTTCCCCACCAGCCATCGCCTTTGCTGCTGACATTTTGCTCGGTGTGTGATGAGCTTCCTCCCCCACTTCCCCTAGGAATGACACCGCTGTTATCTCCGCTGCATCTAAAGCACACACAGACTCAGTTTAGGGACAGTTAATTTCCAATTCTTTCCAGATGGGTTGGAATAATATCCCCAGGTGGTAAATACATTATTAAGAAGGCAGTTTGGTGTGAAATTGGCTATTAAAATATAGATAAAGTTTAATATATTGAGCTCCTTGTCAGAAAAATCACTTTAGAGGGAGCTTATTATTTGTTTGATATTAAAAGAGTCACAGCTCCGCTCCAAGTGACAAATGGGGAGGGGGAGGAAATGCCACCAGTAATGGACAAAAGCTTTTTAACATTTAAATTTAGGATTCCGCTCGGCACCCCGCGCTGCGCTGCGTACACTCCTCAAAAGCCACGGGCTGAGGTTGGCCCGTGCCTGCAGCATCCTTCCCTGTGTGCCTCAGGGAGGAGAAATCAGAAAGGAATCACTGGGAGGCAAAAAGAAAACCCTTCCCAGTATCCATAGGGTCGCAGTGCTGAGGCTCTACCCGCGTGCCCTCTTGCTGGAGCTCCATCCATACACCACACCTCAAAAAGCAAAGAGCTCTGAGAGCAAGCTGCAGCGTTCAGCAGTGCTGCCATTGCAAAGCTCTGCGCATCCCAGCCTGGGTGGGATCTACACAGAATAATTAAGCAAAACATCACCAGTTTGATATGGCACTAAGCAGACATGAGAGACGAGCTGCCTCTTCCCTCTGCTCCGCTCAGGGCTCAAGTCGGGGCTCACATTACTAAGACTTCATTAGTTTTACGGAATATACTACAGAACATTTACTAGCGGGCTATGAAGAATCATAAATAATTAAAATTAAATTACACTTGTCAAGGAAATGAACGAACCGCTTCCTCGAGATGCATTATCCTCACGCACTTATTTATTTCCTTCTGAAGCGCTCGCTCGCCGACTTTGTGGGGATTTGCAGAGAGGGGCTGGAAAACAACGTGCTCCCCAGGCCACAGCAATAGCACTGACCTCATGTGTACCCCACTGAGCTCCAAAGCTGAACCACAGCTCCAACCAACCCATGTTCGACATCAATGATGGCGTTCCAAGCGTTATCCATTGGCATTATTATTATTATCTGGCAATTAGCGAGCCTCAATAATTGGTGCTTGTTAGGTCTTCCACTTGATGAGAATTTACAGTCAGAAGCCTTCAAGGGGAGGCACAGTAAAAGTGGAAAACATCTCAACTAATTAATCAAACCTTCCAACAGCACCAGAGTCCTTATGGGGAAAAAAATAACCAGCCCTAGCAGGTTCTTCTGACCTCGGGATGTGGAAGTGCTCAGGGGGACTGAAGGCAGCAGTTCTGCACCCAAATCCTTTGGTACTCACAAACAGGGGCAAACAAAATTCATTTGGTACAGCGTTAATTTGCCCATCGATAATTAATTAGCTAATTCAATTAATTCTTTCAACACCCGCAAAACCAAGACCAAATCCAAACAGCATCACTCAGGATTTCTGTTTGCACAGCTCTGCGCTTCCAAGGAGGTGTGTGCTGATCCTTGCACTCCTTTGCATTGCACTTCCCACAGCTGTGGGGGGATCTTTTCCCTGTAACATAAGGAAAAACAACAGTGCTGCTCTCCCTTGGAGAGGAGAAAGGCAGAATGTGAGCAATAGCAGTGGAAGCCAACAGTTAAAACTTGAAGGGCTGCAGCAAGGACAGCAGGGAGAGCCCAGGGAGCAGCAAGCCCTGCACAGAGCCCAGCAGCAATGAGAGCGTGATGCCACAATGGGGTTCGCTGTCCTTTTCCCAATTAAGTGTGGAAGGGGGAGCACGCAGTGTGTGAGCACATCCCCTGAACTACAATCCCTGCTTGGATCCTAAATCGGGTCCTTCCAACCCGAGCTGTTCCAGATTCCGTGCCTTAGTGGCAGAGCCAGATCTCCGTGCTCCTCTCCACACCACACTCCTGTGGCCAAGCTGCAGCCTGTAAAGAAACCTTCCCCTTCCCCGTGCCCTCTCCTCCTCGCTCTGCTCGCATGCAATTATCCACCAAGCACTGCTCCTGTGGCCTCGTGCTCTGCCCATAGTGGGATTTGCGGCGAGTGAGTGCAGCAAGTGGCTCACTAGTGGGGGAGGAGGATCAAGGTTGCTGGTGCTCCTTCAAAGGAGATGTGGAGAGGTTTGGAGGAGGGGCGGGACTGCCGGCAGGCTTCCCCAGAACATCTTATTAGAGTCACTTTCACACATCACTTGAAAGCCGCCTGACAATGTCCTTTCTTTAACAAAGCAAATATTGTATAAATTAATAGCCCTTCAGGGAAAGACAGTGGCAAGCGCTTCCCACCTCAGCCCCGACGGCCCCTTCCAGCAGCCTGTGAGAGTCAAAGTGCCACCGGGATGGGGAGGTGACACGAGGACAAATCCTCCTGCTCCAGCTCAACGTGTGCCGAGGTCCCCAGGTGCACCCTGACACCTCCAAAAAGGAGGGTGAGGAGAGCAGAAGCAGCCTCGCATTTTCGGCTGCCCTGCACCGCTGCTTTCCCGAGGCAAGCCCGAGGATCTCTGTTATAGCGCTATCAATATTTCACACTCACACGCTTGGAATTTATGAAGCTAAAGAGATGCTTCTCCAAAAGCCATCCAGCATGCGGCTCAGCTCGGTGCAAAGCGAGGGCTGCTCCTGGCTGCAGTGAGGTCTGGGAGCACAGAGGGTTGTGGAGAGGAGATAGGCACTGGTCTTTGCTCAAAGAGACACCTCGACTGGAAAAGGATGGGCCACGCTGCCCGACCTGAGCTCACATTGGGCTGCGACCTGCAGAACTGGCTGAGTGCTCAGCTCTGCAGAGGAGCCCTTCCAGTCCCAGCGAGGTTGAGATCCTCACCGTGATGCTCCACAGCATCCAGCCGCCTCCTGTCCTTAGGGCCCCCTAAAGCCACAGGAACACTCCTCTTTTCAGACCCATGACCGCACCACCAGGGGCTGTGCACAGACCTCCTGCATCTCTTCCTCTCCCTCCCCTCGCTTTGCTGCCTTTGCCCTTTTCTCGTGTTTAACAACGGCCCGCTCCCTCCTCCACTGCCCCAAACCCACCTCCCTCTGCGCACACCCGCACCAGAGCCACGCAATTGATTTAACCTCTGCTATCTCTGCGATTAGCCCAGCCACAGAGCAGATAGTTGCCTCTTATCAGCCCATTAAGGAGTCAAAGAACGCAGTTACCAGTTTTTTATCTGCACAGCGCACACAAAGCCCCGCTGATTATTCTATTAATTCGTTAATGAACCTGTCTTGCCAGACAGACTCTCAGCGCCTTTGCAAAGCAGGGAGAGGGAATTTTCATCTTCCTAGGGGTTCATGCCCTGGGCTCACCAGGCTTTTAGTTCCCAACTTCTGTAGGATCTGAAGCAAAAGTTCATCCCAAATTACAGAGCCAAGAGCAAGCCTGAGCTGTGGGTACCGAGAGCAGAGACTGAGGATGGAGATACAGCTGTGTGCCGTGCTTCTGATGAAACACGGATTACAGCCATCCTTCCAGACCCTAAAACTCTTCTCGCCATAAAATACCGAGGACCAACACTCACTGCGGCCAGTTCTTCTGAGCACAATGAAAAACCCGCACGGGTACTGCACAAATTTGCACCACAAATCCAGAGCCGGGACCCTACAGAGCGAAGCAACTGCAACCAAAGCGCCCAACGTGGCAGTTCAGGGCTTTCCCTGCCGAGGTCAGCCAGAAATCTTCTCAGTGACTCAGAAATGAGATATTAAAACTAATAAATTTGAGGCTGTGCTCATCCACCTTCGGAGCCTCCGAGATTTCCAAGTGCGTGCTCTCGTGCTGAGCAGCAGCCTTAGCGCCGCACCTTAATGCCTCCAAATCTTTAATGTATTTACTCTTACAACACCCCTGTGCAGAAGTGATATTATTACGACTGCGGAGAGGCCCGGAGAAACGGGGATCATGCAGAAAGACGGGAGCAGAATGAGCGATTATGCCCAAATCTCCTAAATCCCGGGACCGCCCCCCCCCCACCCCCCCCCGTACAGCACTGACACCTCACTGCGAAAGCTGAGGCTCCTAAAAAGGCTGCGAATCGAGAACTGAATTGCAAAGAGGAGATGAAAAGAAGGAGCCCAGGCAGGGGAGGAAGGCAAAGACCGTCACACTCCTCCCCTTGTATTCACTCAGGGCCAGAGCTGCAGAAGAAAAGACTGAAACGACCAGAAAAGTGCAGCCAGGTTTGCGCAGGATTCATCTGTCTCCTTGACCCTCCCATCCTCCCCTCATCCTGAAAAACACAGGCTTTCTTTTGGGTTATTTTTAGGCAAGGATAGCTGGATGCTTAAGTACTTCTAAAGCTGCCAATTGCACGACGAATTAAATGCATAACCCTGGAGCACCGAGGATGAATACATCACGGACAAAAGAAACATGTCATCACACCCACACGCAGCTTTGTTTACTTTGCATTCATACATGACTCTGCAGCCACCTCCATCCCCGGTTCCTCATGATAAAAGACAAAAGGCAGAGAATTCCCACTCAGGCCCCAAAGTCTCCATCTGAGACACACAAATGCAGTCCGTCCCCAGCCCTCCGACGCCCCACAGCCAGGAGGCAGCTGCAGGTAGGGCCCAGCTCACCAACCCGAGCCTGGATTGGGAGCACAGCCCTTGGTCCAGCCTTGGTCAAGCCTTCTGGCTTCCCTGATGGCACTCAGATGTCTGGAAGCCAACCATTTCCCATGGACGTTGAAGGGCCGCCAGTGTTCCTATAGGAACCCTTCCTGTGCACCGTGCCAAGCAAGGCAAGATATTTGTTTCCACGCTCCTGGGTTTGAGCCACGCTCTGCATGTCATTCATCCTGTTTTCACACTGAAGCAGGCTTTGATCTGAAGACCAGAACTGATACCACATAAGAATTTCAAAGCCACGTCGCCTTCAATGGATGCATCACTCGGAGCCTCCTCATCGTTCATCCTCCTCTGAAAAGAGTAACCTCATTTACAGTTCGTGTTTTGATGCCTCCCCCGGAGCCTCCTCTGATGCATCCCCAATCCCAGAGTGGACTCAAAGGTTCTTTAAACCAAAGCATTTTAAACCAAAACAACGGCAGCATCTGGCAGGGCACAGACCAGCCGGCCTGCAGGTTGACTCCATCTGCTGTTGGCAATGGCTTTCAGGTCAAAGCAGCTTTCGTTGCACAGAGCAGACACAATCCACGCCGTAAGGAGTCCGGAGGAGCTTCGCATTAAAGATCATGAGCATAAAAGTACAGACCTTCAGTGGAAGAGCCCATGAAAGCCTGCCTAGGAGATAATACCGTGGGAAGACCAAGCTCCACGTACCTCAAAGGTAGGACTTTTTATTCTTGACTCAGATTTTTGCGCTCAATAATTCAGAACCCTTCACTGAGGGAAAGGTGATAGCTGTCCCTGATGGCCAGGTGCTCGAGGCTCAGTTCTGGGGCCTGATTTAGCAGGACACACACACTCTGATGCTGTCAGTGGTCAACAGCAATCACCCTGAGCAAGACAACCCTGCATCTGAACCGTCAGATTCAGCGCTGACCCCTGCGAGACTGACACAAAGATCAGAATACAGCCATCCTTACATGATAGCTTTTTTTACCACCAGTGAGTCCGCTTCCAGCGCTCCAGATACTATGTCATTATTTTTTTCCACCACTACAAGGTAGCACTCAGCACACGAAGCCAAAAGCACCAGTGCTGTTTGTCAGCTGGATGGCACAGGGACCGCTCTGTGCTTTGCACAGCTCTGAACACAGCTTGGCCTCAGATCCTCACTTGGGCCCAGAGCACGACGACAGCAATAAATAGAACCAACGGCATGCAAAATGGAGGTAAAAGCTGAAGAGAGGCTGTTCTGCCTTCTGCAGCAATGCAAAAGGAAACCTCCCATCCCTAGCACTTTTGCTATGGGGGAGCCTGCTCTTCCCAGAGCATCCCAGTGCCACCCAAGTCCCCACCCCAAAGAGCTTCCTACAGCACAGCATCCTCCCAACAGTCACCATCTTCCCCTTCCCTGCCTACATCATTCTGTCTAACCAGAGCATGGTATTTGAGTCTAAAGGTTAATTAAGTGTGGCTGCAAGAATGAAAGGCCACAATCAATTACCACGTCTGCTTGTCCATTTGAGTCAATTTTTAATCACGGTGATTTGGTATTTTGGGAAGCATGGGGTGAAGAGAAGGGTGAATTTCTCTTTCTTCCTCTCCTTTGAAAAGACGTTTATTCAAGTTGGATGATTCCCCAGTCTCCAGGCAGCGTGCCTTCACTTGGCACCTGCCACCTCCTCTCTCCTTCCCTTTGTCTCTGCACAGTGCTCCAGAAGAAGGAAGCCAGCAGAGATAGGGAACACAAGAAAAGCAGCCTTCAAAATATTCCCACTGCGGCCTCACAGCCTGCTCTGAATCATCAGGGCCTGGAAAGCAGGAGGAGCATGTACAGGTGTGCCCCCACGCAGCTCCTTGAGTACCTGCCCATCACCTCGCTCCAGTTCCTGCCCTGTTTGCTCCATGACACACCTCTGTTCCCCCAAAAAATGCATGGGGCTGCCCACAGATCTCTGGACACAACCCAACTACGTTCCCAACACACACACACCTCCGAAACCTCACTGCAACAACACAGACTCACCCCCTAACACACACACACACCACTCTCAAGGCACACCCCCCAACACACTCCTTCTGCCTTTTGTAATAATTAACTATTTAAAATTCTACCAGTGCTAATCGCAGCAGTCCGGGCTGTGTTCTCATTACCCAGGATCAATTCCTGTTTAATATTCACCTCCAGGGGTGGATGTGGCTGGAATGAGCTGCGGATTTCTCTTTCGCTATGCCAAAGCTAATGAGTGGCTGCTGCTATTGTAGTACAGTCACTCTCCTGTAATCAGTCAAAATAACAAGCAACAGCACCTTCCAGGGACGCGAGGTATTCTACATAAATATACATAGACAGCCTGCCACGACGATGGACCTCACATCTCAGTGAGATACAGCCAAGGTGCAGCTTGCCCAGTGATGGGCGTGGGGACAAGCCCACAGCTCCTTAATTAGCTGCCATCGTTACGGGGTGTCACTCCCATTCTTGAGGGCTGGTCTGCACCTGGGAGTGCCTTAGGATTCAGACTGGGAATGGACATCTTGTCCTGGACTCGTGCACACCGAGAAGGATGCTGCTCCCTGTCCCCTGCTAGCTTCAGTCGCTTCTATGGAGACACTAAATGGAATGAGAGTGATGTGGGAGGCCATACCCAAATAACTCATGTCTGCAGTATGTGATAGCAGCTCAAAGCCAGCCTTCCCCTCAAACCTCTCTTGGTGGTGCTGCAAAAATAAGGTAAAAAGCACCCAGCCTGCTCCTTCCAACCCATTTGCCAAGAGGTGTTGCATAGGACAGGGTTGACTTCCACCTCCTTCCTTCCCATCCCAGGGAAAAATGGAAATAGCGTGTTTTCCCTCTGCTGTTTGAAGTACTAGGGATAGCTATAGCCACTCCTCTGGAGGAATCAACCCGATAAATTGAGCTGGTAGAACCCCACCCATCCAAAATTCAACTCCCAAACCAGACGAGAAGGTTGGTTCAGTTTACCCCGGGAGCACCCAAAGCAGGAACCCCAGAATTGGGTTCTGAACAGAAGAGAAGCTGCAGGAGGGACAGGAGTCCTGACAGGCAGGCGAGCAAAGAGCTGCAGACATTTCACCATGGGATGGAAACAGCTCAGCTGCACCATGGTGGTAACAGCAAGGAGCACGCACTGCTTTGCCAGATGAGAAACACAGGGGTTGGAGTCCTTTTGTATAAAAAGGAGAAACAAGTCTTCCTAATAAAAAGGACGCCTATGGAAGGATGTCTGAGAGTCCTGAGCACGCATCTGACCGACCTGCTTGGTCATCCCAAGGAGGGATAGGAAGCTCTCAGCTCGGAGAGGCACAGCCAGCTCCAGGGGGGAGATGCTGAAGTGCTCAGCTCCACTCTGGCAATGGCACTGCTAATGGAGCAAAAGGAAACTGCTCCTGGTGCCTGCCCATCACCTCCCAACAGCTCATAGGGGAGGAGAAAACCACAGATGCCTCAAGGCGGTTTGCTTGCTGAAAATCAATAACTAGTATTAAAAAATGGATCCAGTTCCCATTGGAACAGACTGCTCAGGGCTGTGCCATAATTCTGCAGAACAGTCAATATTTACTGTAAGTGTCTCAAATAAAGATTGAGCTTCGATTTAGTAAGATCGTTATTGTGCGTTAATAATATGCCAATTGATTATTAAACATATTTACTGAGGGTATGAAAAATAGGCTAGAAGATGAAAGGGCATCCGACGCAGGAACATGATGTTAACTAGGAAACCTAATTGCACAGAGCTGCATCAGCCAAATTATCTTTCTATCATTAGGAAACATTCTATGAAGGCAATAAAATGCTACAGATAGAGAAATGATACATGAACATTCACAGGAGTTGGGCAAGGGGACAAATTGCATCTCAACAAGGCACTGTGTGCCTGCTTCTTTCCTGGCACTGTGATCGTAGACCTGGGTTGAAAAGGACCCCAAAGATCATCGAGCTTCAACCCCCCTGCCATGGTCAGGGTCACCAACCACCAGACCAGGCTGCCCAGAGCCACATCCAGCCTTGCCTTGAGTGCCTCCAGGGATGGAGCACCATGGTCATGATGGCACTGGTGCTACAAACCCTCTTCTCTTTGAACACTAGGCCAGAAAGGAACCAAGCCATCTCCGTGGATGGCTTCAACGCCATCTACTCCAGCCCTGCACCCAACCCTGCAGCATCCTTTTGCTGCTGTGGGGTTAACTGGGGCATCTTGAGGCCCCCTCCTTTCCTGTGCTGACGCAAGCTGCTCAGCACTGACATTTGGCCGCCTTCCTAAGGAGACCTGGTGCTGCTGGAGGATTTTCACAGCATGTCCACAAATGTCACTTCAAGGAACGCTTCTAGCTAAGCAGTCAATTCTCACTTTGAAAATACAGGGAAACGTCAATTTCTGCATGTTTTGCTCCTATTCTAAATTATATCCTCTTACTGAAAAACCAGCATAACCGAAGGATTTTTTTCTTGTCCTTTTCCCACAAGTTCTTGATGAAATGTAAATGATTTTCAACTTTGATCTTTATACTTCCTGGCTGCTTCTGATGAGGTTTCTTTCCTAACTATTGGACTCCAACTCACTCCTGAAATAAAGCTCTTTCCTCCTCTCCTCACCATGCAAATTACTGAGCAGTCCGATGCAATAGCTCAGAACAGACCACTCTCCTTCCTACCACTGGAAATTATTTCCATTCAGAGCAGTATATCCCACTGCTTCTACTCCAGCATGCTCACCAGGCATTCAAATTCTGTTCATCTGATGCCGCAGGGCAATTCTGAAGGCACCAAAGCCCAGGCTGTTGATGCTGATCAGATTTGTGTTAGAAACAGGAACCTTCCAAGCATAGGAGGATGCACAGCCCCAGATCTTCCCTGGGGTCTGGGTACAAGGACTTCAGGGTTGTCCAGCGTGCATGATGAAGCCACAGCCCTGGCAACCTGCAGGTCTGCACTCACTACACATACAGACAGCACTTTGACTCCACGCTGAGCAAACTCGTTGTGTTGGGGCTAATGGGCACGCTTTAAAGACAGCTGATTAAAATATACATATATGTATATATAAGTGTACAGAGATCTGAAACGTGACTTACTTTGCAAAAAAATAAAAAATAAAAAAGGAGGAGGGGGAAATTAAGATAAAACTCGGCCCCAAAGGACAGGATGCTTTCCAAGAGGGATGCCTCCCACCTGCACACCATGCTTGCACTGCATCCCCTCTCTGCCCAGCCTCAGCAGCACTCAGAGCTCTCCACGTGCTGGTTTGATCCTACTCTCCAGGCAGCAAAGGCTGGATAATTCATGCACTCCGAGGCAGCAAGAGGAGAAGAAAGGTACTACTTGCCTTCAGGCTTCCCATCCCTCCTCCTCCTGAGACAACCCTGTCTGGTGCTGGTGCAAGACTTTCTGCTTTCTGCTCCAAAAATTGGCTCCTCTATGTCCCAGTGATGGTCCACCCAGCATCCCCAGCTTCCTCGGAGCAGCCCAGCTGCCAAATCCACCTCCCCAGCCCCACTGCTTCCCACCTCTTGTCTGCCCATCTATTTATTTAGAAGCGGGAATCCTGAAAATCCTTGGTGATCTGTAACTGCCTTTCATCAAAAGATTTCGGAGCATTTTCCAGACATGAACAGAATAAGCCTCCCTGTTCCCCGAGGAGGACGGACAGTAAGTAGGATTAATCCCAGTTCAGGAAACTAGGCCCTGAGAGGTAAGAAGAGGGAAAGAAAACAAGGCAAGAAATCACTCTGGATCCCCAGTGCCTTCGATTTCCCTTCCTCTGCTCAAGCAGCCATGTCCTGAGCCCCAGCTCTGCTCTGATCCCCGGTTGTACAGAGACCAGACCCAGACTCCAGCACCCCAAAGCAGCAATTATCATCTCTTCTCCGGCATTTTCCCATCCTCCTCTGCCCTCCAGAGAGGCCTGGGAGAGACACAGCCACAGCGAGCTCTTGAGAGACGCATGAACCTGTTTGCAGAATATGACTTTTTTGTGGTGTTTGATGGAGAGAGAAAGTTCCCCTTAGAAGAGAAGGCTCTGCAGCAACCACTGCTGCTGCCGGAGGGAAGGTGACAGATAGGGTAGCGGATAGCTCTCTGTTTCCCTCTCCTGTCTGCCTGCCTGCTGCTGGAATGAAGATAATCTATGAGCAGTAGCGTGCATCAGCACTGCTCTCTCCCTCATATAAATCAGAAGAGTGAAGCTGTGTTGAAGGCAGTGCTCCCCAAGCCTTCCCCCAGCGTGCTCGCAGCAAGATCCATCTGGTACTGAAGGTCACAGAAGCCTCCGAGGACAGGATAATCACTGGCCAGAAAAGGGCCGCTCTCCATCACTTGCAACACAAGGTGTGGACAGTGGGCTGCTATCCCACCTTGCTTCCTGTTGCATTCCCTGCTTTCCACCCATCTCTGCTTCCCTCGGACTGAGCTAGCAGCTAAGTCAATGGGATGGGACATCACGAGATATGAGTGGCACTGGTTGGTTTGGGTAGTTTTGGGTAGGTTTGAGTAGGCTTGGATAGTTCTGGGTAGGTTTGGGTTGGCTTGTTGGCTCTCTGCTGTGCCCTGTCCTAAAGGACAGCCCTTGGCCTGCAGGAGCAGCAATGGTTTCTTGCCTCCAAGGCACACAAGACAAGTCTCCAGGATGTCTCAGCAATGCTTGATGCCAGCCCAAACGTACGGAGGACAGCCCACTGGTACAGGCAATGTCTAGGCTGCAATTCATTGGCCCCACTGATGCAGTCAATAAGCTCATCCCTCTTTTTGACATGGCTGTGATGGAGGAGGTGGCTGAAGGGCATTTAACAGGTCGTGATGTGCAATTGATGGTGCGACCGACCAGGTCATCAAGCAACCCCCCCTCAGTTCCCACCCCAAACTGGCCTAGTCCCAGTCTTGCCCTGTGCCCTTATCTACTCCTTCCTCAGGACTTGGTAATGGCCGTAATCTATCTGCTGCACAACTTAATTAAAGTCAGTGCCAGAACAGAGCTGATCGAATCATCGATGCTGCCCTGGATCCTGCTCTGCTTGCTCCTGTGCTGTCACTGCCCACAGCACCCAGGGCTCCTTCCCAGCCCAGGGCTTTGTTTGATTTGTGGTTTTCCTTGACAAAAGCTACTTCTTCTGTGTTTGCTTTCCTCCGTAGTGTTTTGCAAGCTACAGCTCCAACACCGAGCTGTGCCTGCCCAGCATGCAGAGGAGCGTGTGCCAAAGCCTGCCCATGCTGCCCTGTTCCCTTTTAGGGACATCATTTTGTTTTTCCAGCCCACAACGTGCAAAAGAAGAGGAGAAGGAGAAACAAAAGAGAGGTTATAGGTCACAACACAGGGTGTAGTAACTAGAAATGAGACAACACAGTGGCACACACGCAGTAATGGATGCCCCTCAAGGGATGAGATGTGTCCAGTTCCCATCCATGAGCTCCTTCTACCCCAAAGACTCACACTGGGAGCTTCCCACTCGTATAACAGCTCACCCCATGGCACAGGGCAGCCTGCTCTGCCTGCCCTTGGGAGATGGGTGCTCCCCTTCAGCACAGGGGCAGCAGCCACACTGCAAGGAGCAGGCTGGCCCGAGGAAATCCAGGCCTGGCATTTGTCTCTGCCAGTCACCAGCTGTAATTGGTCCTCGCTTTAAGGGGAAAAAGAAATAACCTACATCCAAAACCACTTCTCCAATCAATAAGCATTTGTCCTTTGCATCTGTGGCACGGTGGCTGTGGGCTCACTGGGGCTGCTGCCAGCCTATTTTTCTTCTCCTTCCTCTGGCCCATTGCTTAAGCTAGGTGCTGAGATTCACCTCTAGAGCCCCTCTCTCCCCCAGGCTGATCAATAACTAACCCTCTGCTAATGACCTTTCCATCCCTCTGGAAGAGCAGATCCGTCAGAGAGCTGGGACAAGCCAGGAGCTTGCTCATCCCTTCTTGGACAGTGACTAATTGCTGCCATTAGATGCAGAATTACAGACGAAGAATGAAGGCAGGGAGATGACTGACCCTATGTTTAATGCAACTGATGTCCGAGTGTCCATTGCTGCTGCAATGCTGGGTGAATGATAATGCTGCACAGAAGTCTGACACCACGGATGGTGTTGGGTGAGCTGCAAGTCTGGGGAGAAAGGAGATGCTGTAGCAGCAATGAACAGGGACACCTACAGCTAGATCAGGTTGCTCAGAGCCTGGTCCAGGCTGCCCTTGAATGTCTTCAGCTATGGAACATCCACCAATTACCAAGAGACATGTTGCAGTAAACGAGGAGAAAAGTATGATAAAGCAACCAACTAGTAAACAACCCAAACTCCATGATTCCTTTTCCATAACGCAGAGCATCTCCAAGCCCTACGCTTGAAAGCCCTGGAAACAGCCCAGGCCAAATACATCCCCAGCTGGGGACTGCCACTGGAGACACTGGTGGCACACAGCATCTCCAAGGGGTTGCTTTGGCTGGTAACAAACCAAGGCCAAATGGGCAGAAGCTTTTGACTTGTAAATGGAAAACACTGGCTCAGAAAGTCATTGGAAGAGAATAAACAAGTAATTCCCAGCAGTGTGAAAAGCAAGAGGAGCTTTTTGTTGTTGTTGCTATCGTCATCACTGTTGTTTTCTTCCCTGCAAACCCCAGGCCAGACTCTCTCTTTTTGTAAAGCACCTCTCTGATATGGAAAATTTCAGCAGCTTTCTGTGCACAGCTGAAGCAGTATATTCCCATCTCAGCTCTGCCTGCTTGTCTTTGTGCATCTGATTGAGCCCGACGGTCTGCATTTCTGCCAGTTGCAGCTTGCTTTGGATTCAGAGTCAAGTTTCTATGTGCCGGACTTCTGCGGCAGATTTCGGAGCCATGAACTGTCAGGTGCAGAGTGAAACAGTCACTGCAATTACCCTGCTTTGGATCAAGCCCAGCCAAAACTCAGCAGGCACCTCCCCACCAGCTCCTGCCTGCTTCAGGCTACGGGTTCACTCAGTTATCAGCACAAATTGCATAGCTGAGCAGCAGGATCCTATCCAGCTCAGGATCCCTCTGGGCCTCATGGTGGGACCATGGCCTGGGGGGGGGATACTGCTGCCTCCTGACATACAGCAGGACAAAGTGAAGCAAGCAAGAGGAGCAGACACCTCTGGGATTTGCTTTGCAGCCATGACCGGATGGATATCACGTCTTTGTTAGGATAAGAAATGACTGGTCACTGGAGTCAAAGCAATTAAGAAGAACGATTACCATAAAACATTCTTCTTTCCTGCCTGCTCCATCGCTTCGTTTCCCAACTCTACATCTCTCCACCCATCCATTAACCCTACTCAATAGTTCCCCCATCACACCCGGAGGGGTTTGGGGGGCACCACCTCCCGCACCCCTCGAACCACCGCTGGGAGGAGTGGCAGCATTAAGCTCTCTGGACCTCTCCTCCAGGTGTGGCCAATATTCAGGGGCACATCAGCTCCTCGCTGCCATTCCCACCACCGAGCACAGCAGCACGCAGCCTAGGGCCCTGCTCTAACAAGGCAGAGGCAGGGGAGTGAAGGGCCATCTTTTCATTATTATTTTGATTGTTTTTTTTTAACGTGTCCCTTGTGGGAGAGGAGTACAGGAGACGTTTTCTAAATGTACACACCCATATCTATCTCAGGAGCAGTATCAGCAGCCGCAGACAGAGACAGGAGGCACAACTGCGCAGACAAAGAGAGATTAGACAGACAGACAGATGAAGAGCAGGAGAAAAATGTGGGTTTACAGCATTACTCATCTAGAAAGACGTCGCGAGTGCCTTGTGAGCTGAGGAAAACTTTGCAGAATCACGCTCTGAAGTGTGCCCACTCCACGCTCACATCCACCAGCACACCCAGCACGATGCTCAACCACTGAAAACTCAGCCCAAAATTACCACAGGTGGAGAGAAGCAAAGCAGAGGTCGCAGCCACAGAGAGCAGGAGCCATTCCCTGCTCTGAAAGGATGCTGCACCTGGAGCAGGATGCAGGATGAGCATCGCTGCCCCATGCCCAACGTGACGCAGCAAACACACCCCAAAACATTTCCGAGGCCAAAGAACAAACCCTGGGGACTTCTGACCTAAACTGAGGGCAGAGCTCTACAGGCATACAGCAGTAATTGGATCTCAAAGGGACACGCAGCCTGACATGGGTATAATTCTGGTTCCAAATCACAGATAGGAGGATGGCAGTGCCCACTTGGGATCCCACGCAGGATCTGCTCCCCGCACGCAGTTTTTTTTTGTTTTTTACTTTGGTGATGGCCGAGCAGGGGATCAGTGAGCCAGGGAAGGCTGCTGAAGTGGAACAGTTGCTCTCTATCCCGAGAAGCCTGAGCTGCTGCTTCTCCCCCACCGACCTATTGCAGTTCACGGCTGCATCGCACACAGTGAGGCTTATTCTCTGCTTGATTGGCACGCACTTAATTAATGTTAATGGAGCACTCGCATCGCGATCAAGGAGAGACTCTGAACCCCAAAGTATACTAAATCTGAACAATTACGGCAGAATTCATGGCCTAATTACAGAGCATTGTTGAAATACCACTTAAATATAGTGATTATTAAAAGCATATTATTGATTGAGGTTTAACTGCTATGTAAATAAATCTAGTCGAAGCAAACTGAGCTACAAATTCATTACCTCACCATAAATCCTCGATAAATATTTTTTTCCACGTATCGGTTGTTGTTTATTATACAATAAATGTCTTATTAAGCCAAAATTAATTGCGTATTTGGGGAGACTTCAGCGAAGGCTCCGTCGCTGTGCCAGCCACCCCATAATACACAGCCTGCTCTGCCTGCAGCCCCCAAGAGTGGTAGGGAGAAGGTGCTGCAGTGCCAAAGCAAAGCCAAAAGGAGGGGTTTGCAACCGATGTCCCCTTTTGTATCACACCCAGCCCCAACATCCACAAAGCCCAGCAGCTAAGATAGAACCAATCCCCACTCCTCCTCGGGCCCGAAGCGTCATGATAAATAATGAATAAAATAAAAAGCAGTGGTGTTTTGCATCTGCCGAGAGCTTTTCATCTGTGGAGCTCAAAAAATGATTTACGACAAAAAGTAAAGTGGTAAAGGTGTTAGGAAAGCAGCATTTCCTTCCTCTCGGGAAACCTCAGTAGTTCAACATTTGTTTTCATCTTGAGATCGGGTGAGAAGTTGAAAGGTTTGGGTTGTTTTGTGTTTGTTTTTTTTTGTTTTTTTTGTTTGTTTTTTTTTTTCCTGGAAGCACCAGTTCCACAACACCCAGATTCAGAAACGGGGACTTTTCTCTTTGTTTCGTCAAACCCTGTGTTGTACCAAACCGCATCTGCCATGTTCTGATGTGCCAGTTTCAAACAACATGTCTTAGTTTGGATTTACCCCAGGAAAAGAAAAAAAAGAAGAAAAAGTGGAGCATTGGAGATGTTCCTGTTCCCAGTCCCCTCCTACCATCACAAATGGAAATGTGAGTGCAGACCCAGACTGCCTGCAGAACACACTTTGTTCCTCAGTGCTCTCCCTGCTGCACAGAGGAAGGACCAAAGGTTTGTGGAGGAGGGTGCACATGCCCACAGAGCAGGCATGTCACATCTGTTTGTTCCCACTCTTTTCTGGGCTGTCCATCACCAAAGGCCGAGAGGAGGCGACCACTGCTTGCACTGCATTTTGTCCTGAACAGCAAAGGCAGGTGGAAAACTCAGTTCAGCTTACACAACAAAACCAGGACAGGAGAGGCTGGATCCACCCAGCTACCAGTGAAAAACAAATGCCCTCACTAACATCAGCCTGAAGTTACTTTCCCTGCCATTTGTTTCACCCCTGACATCAGCGTAATCACTCTCTGCAATCCCATGGACAGAAACAGACACACAAAATGGGCACAGCACAGAAGGAAACGAAATGGTGACGGGATAGGATCTCACGCATCCTCTCTGACGTTGTGCTTAATGGAAATGCAGCTGTAGCCATTCCAGAGCTCCTGATGGAGAATTGATTGCTGGGTCATAAAACTAAATCACGGCCATCATAGTAAGAGTAAACAAGGAGTCGGGGAGGGAGAGCTCCGCGGGAGAGCGGGGACGTGAGTGGGGGTGATTAGCTGCGTAAGCGGTTCACTCGATACGTACTTGTGGTCCTCAAAGATTTAAGAGTCAATGGGATAAATTGGATCAATGCTGAGCTTCCCCTGAGATCCCATAAATCCCCACATAACAAAGCACGTGGGGCCTTTTTGTCACCGTCAATACGGAAACAACCACAACATCGGCCAAAGGTGCTACACAAGAGCAGAGTTTCTCCTCCAAGAGCCCAACAGTAGCAAAACTGAGCACACACAGGGCTGGAAAATGTGAAAACGGATGGGGAAAGAGCTCTCTGCCTCAATTCCCCTCCCTGCCCGACGGGCTGTGCACATCTCGGCCTATCCTCTGCGAGACGCGCGGCCCAATTACACAGCAATCAATTTTGGGAGCACTGAGGAGATAATGGAGTGATAAGAAACAGCCACTGTGGATTTGTCAATAGCAAATCATGTCAAACCAACTTAATTTCCTTTTTTGACGGTGTAATTGGCCTCACGGATGCTGGGGGGAGGGCAGCAGATGTGATATACCTTGGCATCATTAAAGCATCTCGCGGCATCCCTCCTGACGTCCTCACCAGGAACTTTGGGAAGATGGTTCAGGTGGAAATCCCATGGGAAGAACACTGCTGAGCAGCTGCTCTTCCCTTGGGAGGGCATTTATGTGTGCTCACCCCACCTCCTCCATGCAGGGATCTGTGCAGAGTGTCGGACTGGGTGATCCCCACTGGTCACTGTGGTGATATTGCAAAAGTGATGGAGACACAAAGCAGAAAACACGTTAGGTCTTGCACGGATGAGACTGGACTGGGAGGAGCTGCACGTGCTCCAGGAGCGAGGATTAGGAAACAAAATACTCGTGATAAATTAGACAAACAGCTGGAAATCATCAAGATGAAATCCAATAAAGACGACTGCAAAGTAATACACTTAGGATGAAGAAATCAAATGCCGGATAGACAGCAGCACTGCGAAGTCGTGTGTGCAAATAGACACTCAATCACAGGGTAAATACAAGCTGAGTGCCATGAGGCTGCGAGGAAGCTGAAGGGGCAGGAGAACACTCAAGCACAGTGTGGCCCAATCTGGATGCCAAATCCCAAGGAAGGAGCAATGCCCTGGGGATGGTGCCAGTAGGATCTGCAGGATGCTGGCTGGAGCAGTGCAGGAAAGGGAATATGCAAGGAGGAGGGGGATGCAATGAGCTGTGTTCTCCCTTTATCAAGGTCTCCCAGCCCGCCCCTGCAGCTGGTCAGGAAGCACCAGGACATTTAAAAGCTACTTTTTTTGCTAAATGCCATCAAAGCACCGTTACAAGACAGCAACAGGTGGAGAAAGAACTAAGGGTTAGGCAACGTCTGGGCTGATATTTTCAAAGTCATCTATGAGACAGATGTCCTGTTTTGATTAAAATTAATGGGAACTGAGCATCCCCATCTCCCAGGTGACTTTGAAAACCTCATCCATGCTTCTTGTTTTCTGCCCAGTGCCCACACCACCCCCTTACACACACACACACAACTAATAGCTCATTAGGAAATAGAGGAGGATGTGAGGAGAGCCTGAGTCAGGCTCCCAGGTGCCCATCCCAGGGGACACATCCCTGCCCAGCCCCATGGCACCCCACGCTGCAGGACTAATAACTGCTCAGAGCATTCATCCTCTGCCTGCAAAGCAAATCACACTGGCTGGCCCTGACAGCCCCAGCCCCTGGGAATTGCATCGACTGCAAGCCCAGGAAATGTGCATGGATTACAGTCAATATTATTCAAGACCAGCTTAGGTCCTCACCATCCAGACTGGCTAATATACCTGAAAAAAAGATGCACTAGGCAGGAGTGATTTCTGACACAGCTCTTTATAACCGGGAGGAAAGAGCATTGAGAAAAAGAAGAGTGAACAAAATGATACACTTCTGCTGTGCTGCGTGCCTGGGAGGTTCAAAAACATCCTTCTCTCTGGCTGAGCAGCACACCAAGAGCTTCCTGGCTGCAGTGGATGCTCAGGGCTTTGCATACAGCTCTGAGCACCACACACAGCTGGGCTGCCCCATGCACAGGTACCAGCATGGTAGAAGTACTCCTGCAGGCAGCTTCTGTAGGATCCTCCTCCCTTCTAAAGATATCTGCTGTCCAGAACTGTGCATCTGGACACTGAGTCATGCTGTGCACCCACTGCAAATGGAAGTGCATGAAAGGAACCTGGCACTGCATCTGCTGCATCTCCAGCAGGAGACACTGGTCCCCTTCGTCTACATATCACTCATTGCATTAAGGTTGGTAGAGGTTTGTGCACCTTTCTGCTCTCCAAATCCTCCCATGCGTGGTGCAATACTGTGCTACACAACACTTAGATCACTGATCTGCTGGTGACCAAGCTCAACAAGGAGGTGGGAAGCTCCCAGCAGACAGCAGAGTGAAAGCAAACCTCTCCCGTCCATTCCTCATGGCCACAAGTGGTGCTGATTTAATCCTGAAGGCAGCAGGGAGAGAGAGCTGCAACCCAGCACTTCACCTAGCCAGGAATTTCTTTGCTCGCCAATTCCTCCCATCACTTAACACATCTATCCCATCCTGGGGTCATGACGTCTCGTGGTAATGCCAGCCCATCGTGTCTATGAGACAAAGCTGCCTAAAGCCAGTTATTTCCTCCCACTCCTCCCCAAGAGCATGAGATTGCAGCAGGAGGGAGGGAGGGATGCTCCATCGGAGCAGCAGCACCCAGGTGCAGCAGTGTGCAGGAGAAGGGAGGAGGTGGGGGGTGAGCCCGAGCGTCTGGCACACAAGAAACATCCTTGTGGGACTAAATTGCATTCAGTATAATAAACTATCATCTTGAAACGAGTGTTCCAATTGAGTTTTGATGTAAACACTAATATTTTCTCCACTCCGCTATTCTCTTCCAGGGAGATCTCATGTATATTTCACTATGTGTCCTACCTACTATTGCTCTCATACATCAAAGGGTTCGAGGACAAGGAGCCTGATTTTGAAAACATTATTCTTTTAAAGATTTATTTGCTCTTCTTGACCACCTCCTCTGCTGAAAGGGAGAAGCTCTCCATAAATTATTTTAATGTCCTATGTAAAACACGCACACGCTCACCGCCCCCAGATTGGTAAACTTTGCAAGGAGAGAGACCTGCTGGCCCTTGCTCCTCCTGGCTCAGGCTTTGCTGAGACACTTCCATGCCCTCGTGGGGTCGGGTCACAAGCTGCCATCCCACTGCCAACCACGTGGTTCAGCATCCTGACCCCAAACAGAGCGAAGAACAAGGCATGGATCTCCTCAGTGACCTGCCTACTGCCACGTGGGGAATGAGAGGCAGAGAAAACACCTCCAGGCTGCTCACTGTCCCACCTGGGTTTATTCTAGTATTCCCAGCCCTGGGGCTCAGCCTGACCCCAGCACCTCCTCACCCCCTCCCAGCTCTGCACCTAGCAGCGTGCAGCAGAGCTGATGCTCCCACCCAGATCAGGCTCTAACCAGCCCAGACAGATAGATGCTGGGAGAGATGAAGTATTCACAGCTGCGTTTTGTAGCCACAGGGACTGACTGTCACAGGGTCACAGAGGACAACTGCAAGAAACATTAAAAACTCTCACCAGCCCGAATAATACATGGCTCTTTAAGGAACAGCCCATGCAAAATTAACAGCGTGCTCCCTCTGCCCACTCCCGCAGCAGATGCTGGGAGGCACTCAAAGGAAGTTCCATTTATTTAAAATTAAATAAAAGAAGCTAATTTTGGCATGCAAGAGCTAATGCACCTGGGGGACCTCCTTGCTTCAGGGCACTGCCAACAGAAGAAGAGTAACCAAGTTAAGAAAGCAATTAAAAAACTGCTGCAGCTGCCCGGTGGGAGGCTGGCGCTTCGGCAAAGCCACGGGGCACACGTGCCAACAGCATGACTGCCAAATTTCCCCCCATCCCAGCCTCCAAGTGGCAGCCTCCAAGTGCCCCGCTGCTGCCCATCACCTCCAGCAGCAGCTCCAAAACGTGGCAACGCTTTCTGTGCTGCCCTGCCTGCTCTGCATGCTGCCGTGTGGGTGATGGTTGGCTGCTGGAGAGCAAAGGGAGCTGCGCATCGCACAGCAGCGCCTTAAACCCAAGCACCCCACCGAGCAGCAGCAGCAGTGAGACCTCCAACCGCGTCACCAGCAAAACCCCAACGGGATGGGGAACTGCAGCATCGCTGCTGGGAGAGCCGGTGGCAGAGATGAGGCGGTGATGCCGTGGAGTTTTGGCAGCACCGTGTGGAAGAGCTGCGGCACTGCATCCGCAGCACGAACGGGCGCAGCCGCGCGGGGGATGGAGATGCACAGCCGCCCTATGGGGCTGAAATCATCCGCTGTAAGGCTGTGTGTGCCGCTCTGCTTCTGCACTCCCGTTGCTCTGCGGAGACCCAGCGATGTTCTGAGGCAGAAGGGTACGGTTTTGACAGTTTTGGCTCTGGGAAACTATTGAAAATCCGTCCCTGAGCTGGATCAGAACAAACGCTGCCCCTCTGCTGGGCTCCTGGGGATGGGGGGAGGGAGGGATTGGGGCTGGGGCAGCCAAGCAGCCCCCAAGCTCTGCCAGCAGACCCACCTCGGCCTGGCTGAGGTGCTGCTGCAGGTTCCTGGCTGCACCAATGTCAGGATGCAAATGGAAGCGAAGTAAAACGTGCAAAGGTCTCCAAAATCTCTGCACTTGACTTGAGCAGGCATACAGCACTCCAGTTCCTGTCCCCACATTTCTCAGCAGCCTCTCAGATCCCTCAGAAGCCCATCTGTCTCCATACTGAGGCATATAAAAAACACACCCCAGAGCAAACAGAAAGGTGGGAGCAGCCGAGTTCAAGCCCTCTTCAAACTTAAACCCATCAGGACTCAGCCCCGTCGTTTCTCTAACACCCCAAAGCAGCCTCTGATCCTCCATCCCAGGGAAAAGAGACAGGGCCAGAAGGAGAGACCAGCTGAGATCGAACTGCCAGCACCTGAAAATCTTTGCAGACAGCATCACAGTGTCCTGACAGCATCCTGCTGTCAACTAAACGCTGCGATTGATTTCTTGCAGGATGCAGGGCTTACTCCTAAAGAAGGGTGAAGGGCTCTCAGCCAATTAACACATAATTTCATCCCTTCACTAAATTGCTGTTGCATAAACAGAGTGGAAACAAGCATGAAATGAGCATTTCCAAAAGGCGTTTGTCTGGGATGGCTGAAATCTGCCCTTGTTGTGCAGCAAACATGCTGCTGCAATGGGAGGGAGTGCCACTGCCCAGCTCCTGCTGCCAGTGGGGAGCTGTCCATGGAGGGGGGGATGGGGACACTTCGTGTGGGTGCCACAAAACACTTCCAGATTTCCCTTTTGCAATCACTCACACCAGCTGAGATATGAAGCTGGAAAGCCAAAGAACACAAAATACGAATTGATTTTGGCTTCCCCCCACACACACACTCACACATACTTTTGGTGATGCTACTCCAAATGAAAGCAGAACACCCGTGGGGCACCGCCGAGTGGCACCCCTCCTTCCACTTTAAATCCAGCACGTGTGAGGGTGGCAGCTGTCGAGTCTGAATGCTCTCTGCGAGATGTGGGGATGGAGCTGCTTTCCATTCCCCATCATATGGCCCCACATTAGGATTTTCTGAGCACACACGGGACGCTGAGTAACAGAAGGGTATTTCTGGCTCAGAAGCAGCCCAGTGGTAGCTGAAACGTCAAGCACAGCTGACTTGCATGATTTTCCATTGATTAAGATGACAAAGTTGAGCCAAAATCTTACAGAAACAGATTACAGAGGTCTGATGCCATCTAATCTCAGCCCCAGTTCACCAGCTTTAGGTCTAAATCCTAGCTGAGTCTGGAAACGATCCGCGCTTCTTTGGTTATCTCCACCAACTCAGGGAATAAGCAGTCATGTAAAACCACCCGCCAAAAGACGTCAAGGAAACAAATTAATGAATTAAAAGAAAAAAAAAACAAAACCCAAACCAAGTTTATGCTCTCCCTGCTTCAGCACTGCTTCAAAGGCAGCGGACTGGAGATGTGGGCCCTGAGGGATGCTGATGCTGTCCCACGCTGTGCCAAAAAGCTGGAACGGGTCATAGAAGTCCCCTTTCCAAAAGCAGCACAGGGGTGAGGGCAGGAAAGGGCTGGAGGGCAGCTGGGTGGGCAGCTGAACGCCCTGCAGGGTTGGCACTGGGTTCAAGCACTCTGTGCTCAGCCCTGGAGGACCAGGGGGTGTTCAGCTGAGGGTCTCACTCCGTATCAACAATAAATACGTCCGCAATAAATATGCAAAGTTGTAACTGATTTGCATTGACATTTGGGCTTGGGGGGGAGCTAAGGGGAGAAAGAAATAAAGTCCATTATAGCGCAGAGTAATTTAGGATATTACCACCGGCATCTGAATTACAAATCTACCTCTCATTACTGGTATGTTAACCGGGAAAGGCAGCTTCTGAACAACATGCAAGGCAGAGTTTATTAGCATGAATTTGCATAATAATTAGCTCTGCAGCAAGCAAAGGCTGTTGTGCCTTTCAAAAAGCCAACTTTCAATGTCAATATCCAGCCCCAATTTGGCTCCTGCCTGAGGCCCTCCAGCAGCAAAATGCTGCGGGCGGTCGGCAGCTGCCAATGTGCACCGTGATGCCATCACCTGCACTGGGGGCTGCAGACATCCTGTCCTGTCCCCTAAGCTTTGGGGTTGGGAGGCACAGGAGAGCTCCTGGGAAGGGCTTTTGGTAAAGCAAACTTCTCTGCGTGGATAGTTTTACATTTAACAGACAGTTCTGCATCGTAGTTTTGCATTGCACAGTCAGTTTTGCATTGCACACTTTTGCACTGCACAGTTTTGCACAGTTTCTTTCCCCAGTGCATCAGGATGGCTCCAAAGGGTCCCAATGGTCCCAGTTTGAAGCAGTCCCATGCCATTCTCTCCATCCCATCCCATCCCATCCCATCCCATCCCATCCCATCCCATCCCATCCCATCATGCTGAAGCTGCCTTCAGCTGCAAACTCCAGTGCCCTCACTGACAATCAGGCCTTTAGACAGCAAGATTCACATAATATGACTTAAAGAAGACACAAGAAAAACACATTTTCGAAGATATTCTCTGCCTCACCATGCCACAGTGAAGAAAAGAGTGCAGTAACAGTGGGAATCATAATTGTTCTCCATCTACCCAAGCTGCCCCCAGAAATCTGGAGCTGGCTCACTGCTGCTTTCCAGCCTGGCATTTTCCAGGTAGCACTGTGCCAGTAACAGACTCTTCTCTATCCAGAATGCCAAAATTAAGGGAAAAACATGAGGTTCTTTCAGTCTTTTCGCTGCAACTCCATGTCTCATCTTCTAGGGCTCTATCTGGAAAAGTGATGTGTTTGCAGGTTCATTTTGAATACAAACAGTGCATTTTGAACACAACAAACAAAACACACTGGTTGGGTGGGGAGAGGCCATTTGCTTTGGTTTGTTTCTCCAAGTGCTTTCTTGGATACTTTTTCACACACACATAAAAGTCTTGCCTGGAAAAATCCCAGATCCCTGAGCTGGAGGCAGCTTCCCACACCTTGCATCCTACAATCCTTCTGTTGCACCAACTTCTTGGGACAACCCAACTCAGCAAGGGGAGACGCCTGGAAGGATTTCTGCAGTGGGAGAAGTGAGGCAGTTCCTTGCACACCACAGCAAAGCAGCTCTGCACACACACACACACAGCAAATAGCAGCAGTGCTGCAAGAGCTGACGTGCCTCAGTTTGCTCTGAGAAGTGCTCATCCCCAGGCAAGGGGCTGAGCTGATGTCTTCCAGACAGCAGCATCTCACTACCAGCCTGAACTCAGCTCACACAGGAACAACTTTGTGTATCTCTGAAAACAAAACACTACTGAGTGAGCAAGTCTCAGACCTGCCACCTCCAGGCCTCCAGGTGCAAGTCCTGCTCCTTGCAGCCTCTCTCCACCAGGGTGCATGCAATGTATGCTCAGCAAGACCCACACACTGGTTTCTCTTGATCAAAATCAGCTGTTTCAGATTTTATTCTGCCCTGGTTTCATCAGAAACCCTTTTAACCCTTCATCTCCTGGTGTTCTGGTGTAAGTCTTACAGAGGATAGAACTTCCCACTGCTTCCAGCTATAGGAGTGATGGCTTTAGTGAGTACAGAAACTATCTATTCCTTAAGGGAGATGAAGTCCAGGTCTTACACACCTCTGAAGATCATTTTTTTCTCTTGGAACTTGATCTGCACTTGTTATTTCAGATAGGAATACATCACGTTGCCATAAAAGGACTCTGAGCAACGGCAAAGGAACAGCAGCACCCATGGACATCCTGCCCCAGACCTGCTGCCACCTCCCAGGAATCAAGCAGCATTTCCAAAGACTCATTTAGAATCAGCATCACTAAGGCTGGAAAAGATCAGCAAGTCCAAACAGTCCACTCAATTACTTCCCCATGCAGTTCCAATGCTTCACAACCCATTCAGGGAAGGATTTTTCCCTCCTATCCAACCTCAACCTCCCCTGGCACAACTGGATGCCATCGCCTTTGAGTCTTCCAAGCCATGCAGCATCACCCAGCACAGCAGCAGGCTTTGGACACACCTGCCCTTGAAAGCTGGGGTAAAAGNTATGGCTGCTCATACACCGAGAGGGAGGGAGGTGAATAACCTTGCACTTTCCCACTCAAGTGAAGGGTTTGCAGCCGAGGAGCTCGGCAAAGGAAAAGTTGAGCGAGTGGAAAGGTGTGCCAACCTGCTGAGCGCTGCTTGCTTTGAGCCCTGCACATGAGGAAAACCTGAAGAAGCTTTTCCTAACTGAGTGATGGATCTCTATCAAAGCAGACGCTGCTCATCCATCCTTCTGTCGAGGCAAACCTCCAGCCTTGCACTGACCCATGGCTCTGCACCACACTGCAGAGCGGAGCAGAGAGATCCTGCAGTGATCTGGTACCATCCATCCCACCCCGCCATAACTGAGCCAGGGACATGGGGCAGAAGGGGGAAAGAGCATTTGGAAGAAAATGCCTCTGCAGTGAATTTAAAAGGAGTTATCGGCTGCTGCTGGGTAAATCAGCTTGGCTAAGATAAGAACCAGAACAAATATTTATTCCAAATTCACACTGACCTAAACCCGAGTGCTTGAGGGTTAAATAACGTCAGTGAACTCTGTACTTTTGTCAAATCAAAATGGGCTGGGGAGGGTAAATCCTGCCTGCTTCCATTCTCTCGTCAAAAGGAGGGGACGGAAACACAGACAGAAGCACAGAGGGGTGGCAGGGAAATGCACTTCATCGTGTTTCAGACCAGTGATTTGTACCATGGCTCAAAGGGTTCATCCAGCAGCAATGGGAAAGGGCCCCAGCTTCCAGAACGCTCCTCACAGCATCCCAAATGCAGGCCCCAGTCAGACGTGCAGGGCAAGGATAGAAACGAGCAGGAGCTGTGTTTACAACAGCAGTGAAGAACACAACGTAAAGGTTGTTTGTGCCTGCAGGCTGCTGCGGGATGCTGTGAAATACAGAGGTCCCAGGCTGCTCAAGCTGCCAGAAACCTGCCTGTAACTGTAAAGCTGCTGCTTCTCCAAAGTACCCAAGCTGTTTGGGGCTCGAGGTGTGAATGCAACAAGTGTGCGGCGCTAGAGGCAGCAGCACAGGATTGCTCAGCATCTCACATTCCCTCCTGGGCCCAACCTCTGCTCTGAGATCTCTCATGTCAGTAATCACCGTGCAAAAGTGGGTGAAGACTCAAAAATCGGAGATTGAATGCTTAAAGCTCCTTGGAAGCACAAATCCATGCAGCACAGAATCAGCGACGTTGTATGGAGAGGGAAAACGGGACCGTGGGAGTTAAGAAACCAGAACACAACGATGAGCAGAAAGCACTGCCACTTCCTCACATCTCCAGTCCAACTCCAGGTTTGAGAGAGGAACTGACCATGCTCCTTTAACAGCAGAAGGCCTTGTTGCAGGAAAGGCAATCGAGAGAGGGGCACTGAGTTACAATTGGACTCACAAAGCTGGCACAAAGCAGCAGCGTGTGTTTGCATGTGTATAAATACACCTCGGTGTGTGTGTACACATGCATATGGACTCCCGATGAGCAGGGCGGGGGTGGAGCACGTAAACTTGGGGAGAAATAAAGACGCAATAAAACCCCATCAAAATTAACAGGGGGAGAGAGCCTTTCCCTCCAACAAAGAAACCCATTCCGCAGCCACCGATTTTTCCTTGTTGTGCTCTCCCTTCTTTCCCCCCCCCTTCACTTTCCCCTTTATTTCTCAGCATTGTGCAGAGCCGCGCTCCTTCTCGAGACCTCAGACGGCGTTGTGCTCAAACGAATCCCATTTTGTCACAATCAATGCCTCTCTCCCCGCTCGTTGCTGCCTGCAGCCCCGGGTGCAGGCAGTGCTGCTGGCCGCCCTCCAAACCCAACGCTGCCACGTTGCACCTCTCCAAACGTGCAGCGGAGGGAACGCTGCAGAATGTCACCTCCACCTGGGTAATTTTTAATTTTCTTCCTTTTCCCTATACCGTTAAAATTACCTCCAGCTTATTTGTCTGGCTAGAGGTTAATGAAACGCTAATGATGTTAATGAGCCTTTCATGCCTCAAGTTTTTTCAAGAAAGAGATATAATAGCTGTTTTCCTTCCCTTTTAATCTTTTTGATCGCTTGGGAGTTGCAGGGCCAAAGCAATTAGCGGCTCACGCAGCTCTGTCTTCCCTCCCGGTCACAGCCCAGTGGGGCAAAGAGAAGAAACCTATTAAACCCGCTTCACGTGTCCGCAGGTGAGGAGCTGGTGGGCTGATGCAACACGCTGCTTTAGCCAGAAGGCAAAATGCTATTTGGGGGGAAAGCAGGGGAAATTAACAATCTGGAGCTGAGGCATGGAGGCGGCGGGAGCTGTCCGGAATGGTGAAGTGTTGCCATTAGCAGAGTGCTGCTCGTTAGAAGGGACAACAAGATGGAAGAGGGGAACGTCGGGAGGTGATGGGGTTGGGAGGTACTGAGGTTGGGCAGAGCTGCCCGGTGGAAGTTGGGAGCACCCCCAGCATTTATCCTTCCTGAGGGTGAAAGACAAAAACCGTCCGCTCCTTCCAAGCTCACGGATCACTTTTGGTTTAAATACAGAGAGGGACTCAGCAAGAGCAAACCTGCAGGACTGGGAGCGACGGCTGCGCCTCGCAGAGGGGAACGCTGCCCATCTCCACCCCACTGCCTCCGATATGGATTTCTTTATCGTTCCCTCATCCTCCCAACACAACTGCATGGTAAAAAAGAAACAAACACACCCAGCCCAGCCCATCTCACAGCCAGCTCCTGCACTGTGCATGGGCATCCTAAAGCCACGACCGAGGCCCCGCTGCCACCGCGCTCCGTGGTGTGCCCAGAGGGGACATTGTGTCTCTTTTATTGATGGATGCATCAGTGCCAAAGGGCACACAACTAAATTACGAGCTGGCACTTACAAGGAGTGAGGGCTCTGCCTTGTGCTTCCATTAGAGGGTATCTATCTGCATTTAAAGCTGTGGCGCTCTGATAAGGAGAAGGGAGGAAGCTAGAGAGACCTCAAAAAATTGCCTGGACGAACTCCGAGATAAGACTTTTCAGACAGACAAAAAAGCCTGTCCTGATTTATAGAGCTTCGTCCGTCCTTGACAGTACCTCTGGAGCTCCTGATCTCGGCTGTAAAAAGAAAGTTCCATCAGAAATGCATGTTCTGCCCCCAAAGTATTTATCCAGACAACCTGTCAACCTACCACAGCCAGATCCACTGCTGACACGGACAAGGCAGCAATACAATCATCCGCCTTTCATTTTCACCCCCCCTTCCCCTCTCCCCTGTTCTTACTAATCACAGATGCTTTGTTTGCACGACAATAAAGATCCTGGGTGCCTCAGTTTCCATTTTTCGTTATCGTGCCTTTCAGCCAGCATGTTTATTTATGACTGCTACAGAGTGCTCTCACGAATAGATGCCATTAGGCTGCAATGATGCTCTCTTGACATTGAGATCAGAATCTGCACAGACGCCACGCAGCAACTCATTTTTATGTTTGCCTACTTGTCTTAATTCCTTTTCTTTTATTATTATTATTACTTGTATTGCAAAGGCTGCCAGGGAGGGAGAGGCAGAGGGGCACTTACAGCACAAAGACATGAAGCAGCTCTGACTGAGGCCACAGATGGTATGGGCTGGCTTGGCTAGTCCTGCCCTCGTTTAGGGCGGCTGTTGGCATGCATTCTCTCACCGAGCCCATTAAGAGAACAGGACCCCAGCCCGACAAGGGCACAGGAATGGATTTATGCTCGCTCTCGACCAGGAGGAGGTCATCCCACATTCTGCAGTGGGAGCACCTGCACAGAGACACCTGGAGAAGGGCTGCCCTGTGCGGCTGTGTGCCCCCATGCCTGGGGAGCAGGGAGCAGCAGCTGGTTTTCAGGCCTCAAACCCAGCAAAACCCACACTGCAGCAGCATCATGCAACGGTGACATTCGAATGCCTCTATGCATGTCAGTATCACCTCTCCTCCTGGACCACAGGGCCCAGCACAGCTCTCTGAATGCACACTAAGCAAACGGAGAAGACTCCACTGGCATTTAGCAGGGAATGGCAATGTCCTGCTGCCCAGCCCTTCTGCCTGCCAGCCCACGGTGGTACGGGCTCTGGGGCACTTTCTAGTGCTGTCCCCAGAAGGACAGATCATGCTGCCTTCCCTCCAGCTTCACCCGAGTCACTGGGCCACGCAGAGCCAGAGCTCACTGTGACCTGGCATCTTTCTCCGCTGTTAGCGATGGCGCGTCCTTCCCGGGCATCGGTTCTCTAATTAGTTCTATTGGTTTCAACAGTTCGGCGGGCTCGGTGAATGTAATATTTAACACCCTGGAGGGAAGCCTTTCATGCCGATGCCTCTTTCATCATCTCTGCCCATCTGGTGCTCACTTGAAGCTCGCGGAGCACCACCTGCTTGAAAAACAATGAACCCG
This sequence comes from Odontophorus gujanensis, assembly GCA_013399175.1. Taxonomy (NCBI): domain Eukaryota; kingdom Metazoa; phylum Chordata; class Aves; order Galliformes; family Odontophoridae; genus Odontophorus; species Odontophorus gujanensis. The sequence continues at coordinate 1,029,983 of VXAB01004760.1, forward strand.
CGTGGGCCCCACGGAGCAGTCGGGCTGGTACAGCACGGGGGTACCAGCAGCACCCACCCCCTCCCTCGGCCCGCCTGCAGTGTTGCAACCAGTGCTGCTTGTCTCACTCAGGTTGTACGGGGCTGAAGGATGCACTACAGAGCAACAGCAACGAGAGAAGTAAGGGAGGAACTGAGAAGCGTTGCAGCTGCACAGCAGCACACAGCGGAGCAACAGGAGGCAGTGCTGAACGCGTGCAGGGTGACAGCCAGCAGCACAGCGACACGATGCAGCCACGTACACCTCCCTGGTGGGTTGGCCTGGCTCTGTCCCTGCCCCGACAGAAACCATTTGCTTTCTGCAGCCCCAGATCCACGAAGACAGCAGCAGGAAAACCACGTCTGGAAATGATTAGATTCCTTCCAGTGACTGACACCTGCTAATAACCTGCAAGATGGGCAGAGGATGCTTACATTGTCGTCGCCAGCTATCTACAACTTCATTTTGCATCATCTTTGTCACTCAAGGACAGCAGCAAAGGATATTACTGCTGCTGTTATTGTTAGTATTTACGCCGTTCAGCCACAAATCTGCGGGTGCCTGGGTTGGGTGGATGGATTACGCCAGTAGATTCTCCTTCAGATGAGAGGGAAATTTATTGCAAGGATTATGTATAATGCATTTTTCTATTAAATTAAAATAAGATTCCCTTTAAAAGTTCGGCGTGTTAAGCGACAGCTGGAAGGACGTTGGTTTTAACCTCACGCTCAGCCACAGTGCCAGCCAGAGAGGGGAGATGGATGTTGCTTTGCACCAAGGGAAACACAATAATCCCTTCTGTTTGCAATGCTGAACTGCATTCCTGAACCTCCTGCCTCTACATAAAGCCTATTAGCTACCCATCGGTGCTAAAAAAAATAATAAATAAATACGCCGCTGCACAACAGTGCCAAGGGCAGGGAAGTTAAAGGACATTATAACTCTTTAATTACACCAGTCTGGGGAAGAAAAGAGCTGTCACCCCTCCCTTGTCCCTCCAGGGAACACTTGGTATCTACCTTGGCCAGAACCCCCTTAGGAAAGTTGTTGCAACATATGTCTTCCCCGTGATTTGTGCCAGGGATGGGTTTAGCCCTGCATTAATATTCCCCACCCACTATTTACTGCACTCCCATACACACAAACGTGCCTTTCATCTCCTGCCTCAAAAGGAGAAGAGAAAAAGAACCCTTCGTTAAGCTTTCAAGATAAGAAGAGTCATGCACAAGTGCCGGGCTGGAGCTGCAAGGGATGACTTCCTTAAGGCTGTCTGCAACCCATGACCACGTGGGGAGGACCCGGGTGAATGGGAGCATCCTCCAGAGCCCTGCTCCTCCCTGCTCAGCCCCTCTGCAGAGCTGCTGGGGGCACAGAGCCATCACAGCACATCTCGAGAGCTCCGACTGCTTCCCGAACAAGCATGCTTTTCAATATATTTCACCCTGACAACAACGCCCTTTGTAGAGATGAAAATGGCTGTCAGAAACCCATCGCCCACCTCCTAAAGGATCCCATTACGCTGCGGTATTGAACTCCTTTTTTATCAAGAAAGTTATTGAAATAGTGATGGAAACAGCCAATAGTGCTTCCGATTAAAAATGTATCACAGCGTTTTGTGATTTAAAGGCAAACAAACAAGCAAGGCGCATGAAATGTTAATGCACACGTGAGCGGGTTTGATTTTTGTTTGTTGTCTGTTTGTCAAACATTTTCCACTATCAATTAATTATCAAAACTGGGCCAGAAAGCTGGAGTGTGCTCCCTGTGATGCAGAGCCCCTCTACCAGCAGCAGGCTGCGTGCTGAGCTGTTCGGACTGCAGAGCTGCTCACTGCTGCCCACCACGATACCTGAGCACCAGGACACAGCGTAGGGTCTGCAAGGCTTCCTCCTCCCAGAGGATCTGGTCACAATGGGCTGCTTGCCATTCAACCCACTCTGGTCACCTCGGATCCAAGGCCAGCTCTCTGCGTGCTGTCAGGCACTGCAGAAGCACATCACAAAACCCCAAATGTGGGATCATTAAGGTGGGAAAGGATGGCTAAGATCATCGAGTTCAGCCGTCAGTCATCGTGTCCACTAAACCACATCCCCAAGTGCCACATATCCATGGTTCTCGAACACCCCCAGGGACAGTGGCTGAACTTTTTCTTCCAGCAGTCTCCAACGTTGCAAGATGCAATACCAGAGATGGGGCTGCTCCCATAAGGGCTCTGGAGAAAGGAACTGTAGGTGGGTCAGCCCCACACCTTCCGCCACTGCAGTGTTTTCCAAAGCTCTTGCCAGCACCTGGCTTATAGTCCAAAAGATAAAAAGACACTCTCTGAGCTGCAGCTGGTGGATAAGGAGATATGGCAGAGTCAGGAGGCAATGGCCCAAGGGACCCATTAACAAGATTCCTCCCACACAACCTCCACGAGCCCAGACCATCAATAAACCCTGCTCTCCCCCCAGCCAGCCTTGCGTGGCTCTGAACTTTCCGGCTACAGGCTGCAGATTGGATTCTTCCGTCATCACCATAAAAACAGATGAATTGGCCACGGCTGAGGGCCCTTTGATAGGACAGGACCCTTTAGGCAGGAAGGTACACTTCATAAAACCAGCTCTGCCTTTCTGTGAAGCCTGGCCCCGCTCTGCTGAGGTAAGCACCCGGTCCCACTTCTCTCCCCACAACTCTCAGGAACCTCCAAATGGCTGGAAACCCAAATCCCAAGCAGGACAGCCATAGAGGAAGTCTTTGAGCCAGAAGCTACAGCACACAGACCCAAGGGCTCTGCAACAAAAGCATTTTTTTTTTCCTGTTTTGTTTTGCTTTGCATTCTCATTGCCAGGTTCATTATCAGGGTCCTTATTCCTGCACACGCTTCCCATTTTTCTCCCTCCTATCTCTGCTTCCAACACAGCAGCCTGTATTAGTTTGTTAACAAGCTGTGGCAGTAGTAATCTTGGCCTCTGCAGCTCCAGTGCCTGTTCTGCTGACCAGGCACATCGCTTGTCTCTGCTGCCTGCGAGCTACCCCCAAGATGTGCCCCCCCAGGGCAGAGTAAAGGAGAGGAACACCTCCTTTACTCCACTGGCCACGCTCTTTGTAATGCACCCCAGGATACCAGTGGCCTTCTTGGCCACCAGGACACACTGCTGGCTCATGGGCAACCTGTTGGCCACCAGAACACCCAGGTCATTCTGCACAGAGCTCCCTTCCAGTAGCTCAGCTCCTAACCTATACTTGTGTGTGAGGGGGGATATATTCTGTGCCAAATCCGGGTTCAACCTTGCTACTCTGAGGCCAGTCCCAGCACACTGCTCCCACATTCTCATCAGCCCAGCTTGCAAAAAGCCTTTTTTTTTCCTGGTGCAGAGAGCCAAATGAATGGCAAAGCTTGTTTTCTCCCCAAAATAGAGATTGTCTTGAGTAAGCCCTGGTGCTGCTATGCAGCAGAAATCACAGCATTTGTGTGCAGGGCAGGAGAACTCTCTGCCCTCTCCTCCCACCCCAGCCCTGCAATCTGACAGCACACATTTGTCTTCTCAGGTCTGACTTCTCCTCAGCCCAGGGTGACAGCAAACAGCACTTGGACAAAGAAGAGGGGGGTGGTGGGAGGGAGAGAAACAAAAGCAGAGCAAAGCAAAGCAAAACCCAGCTGCTGTGGCAGAGGGGGCGAAGAACACAAATCTCGATGCCCACCCTGCCAGCCAGCAGCACAGCTCTGCTCCTCTCCAAGTGCTATGATGGAGTGCAAGAGGGAATGAAGGTGAGAGGCAGGGAAGCACGCTGCCTTCCCACTACCTCTCCCCGCCGACACGACCTTGCTCTTCACCACTTCAAAGCCCATCTTCACTTGCAAGAGCTATACCAGGGACGAGGCAGAGACCCTCTTTGCCTTCCCTTTCTCCCTAATCACCAGCTCTCAGGCAGCCTGAGGCAATGAAAGAAGCCTTCTTGCTGCTGGGAGAGCCCCAGCGCTGCACAAAGCGCGGTGCCGCGCTGCCCCGCTGTGCTAATGGTTGGGCTGCTTCAGTGCACGTGGGGAAAGAGTCGGCGCGTGCTGCTGATTACCACTCCGGGTCTCTGAGGCCAAAGAAGGAAAGAAATTCGGTGCAAGACTGCAAACAATTACTGTTCTTAGATAATCACTGTTTCACAGTCCAGACATGCATAAATACTGCATAACGCCGGGGCTCAGCACGTAATTGTCAGATATTATTCAAATCGAGTCACTGCTTTATTGGCAAGTGCTGTGTGCTTGTCACAGCCCGGGGTCAGTGCTGGATGGATGGGGGACTTTCAGGGAATGCTCTGGCAGTGCAGGAAGCTGCTCCCTAAACTGACCTGGCAAAGCAATATCACACTCGTGGCCTGAACCACAGCACTGCAAACGCACCCTGGAGAGCAAGCACCAAAAGCACGTCCAAAATGCACCACTGGGATCCTACCCAGAGCTGCTCTTTGCAGACTCAGGATCTTGGATTCTCAACGCTCCTTTCCTCGAGGACAGTCAGAAAAGCAAAGAAGGGAGCAGGAACACGTCGTGACCAACACCCTTACAGTGCAGACGTGAGGTGGTTTACAGAGGTGAGACCATAAGGCAGACAGCACAGCACACAGCCTGCCTGCTGCGGATGCCAGGGAAGGTGTCCCTGCAGGAGCTCCGTGCTGGTGTCACTGGGGACTGAGCCAGCAGTGGGAGGAGGCAGCGCTCCAGCCACAGCCGCTGCCACGTGTTCCTTTGGACAGGTCTCCTTCCTTTCTCATCTGAAGCTGTTTTGTTGCACACCATCTGCTCGGAGCCCTGCAGCGCAGGCAGAAGAGAGGGGGCCCAGATGGACAGCTTCTTTGATAATTCTTTAAAACGAAGCACCCAAGCACAACATCGCCATATGCTGAAGGGCTGGACAGCACGGAGCACTGCCCACGACCCTCCTTCCTTGGCACAGCCACAGGTCACCAGCACTCCTCACCTGCTGGGAGCCTGCAGACACTTCCAGGAGCTGCTCGGTCCCTGTTTGTGAAACAGGGACCAGAAGGAGGTGCTGGCAACCATGAGCACACCGCGTCCTCCCATGTGCTGGGAACACATGGTGTGTGCCCCTGAGCTTCCCAAGGGAGAATATGGGCTAAAGAAAACAGGGTGGCAGGATAAGGCTGCTCCTTCTACAGAGTGAGGTTGAGACCCCATTCAGACCCAGTTTCAGCACAGACACCTGTACAATTACCCTGCACAACAGGCAGGGCTGGGCTTGTCTCAGAGCACCTCACAAACAAGCATAGTGGCACAGAAGAAAGCCAGCTGCTCCAAAGCAAAGAAAAAAACACCAGCAAAACCAACCTGGGAAAGCAGCTTCTTCTCACTACGAAAGCACAGCATCACCTCCAGAGCCTCCAAAGGGTCTCCAAACCCTTCATCCCTTCTGCAAATCACACTGCACTCAGGGCAGCTTGATTCCCCCCCATCACCATGATCTTCTGACTCCTTTGTCTCAGCCCCACTGCAGCACCTGCTCATCAGCACGAGCTGCCTCGTTACATCCTGACAATGCCATGTGTGCACCACCACCACCCATCACATTTTGCCCCCTCCATCGCCTGCCACACATGGCTCAATGCACCCACAACCCCTGCAGGTACCTCAGCCCTTTGCCCTCCTGCCACCCCAGCATGCTCCTGTCTTATTATTAAGAAACACACAGCCTGGGAATCCCAGGCAATCACAGACTCTCAGGGACTGGGGCTTTAAGGAAAAAAACACCTTGCAAAACCCACACCACAATCAGATGGATTTTGATAGAAGCTGCAGTGAAGGATGGCTCTGTGGGATTTCAGATAAATAAAGCCACAAAGGCCAGTGAGATTGGACTGACACCTTCCAGATGATGTTTTCCTGACCCTGCGCCTTGAATATCAAATCCTCCCCATCGCCAGCAGCCCTGAACCCCAGGCTCTGGAGATTGGGGTGGAAGGATAACAGAGCTTCCTCGAGCTTCAGCTCCTTACAGGGCTGGATGCCAGAGCAAGGAAAGGCTCAGAAGCACCTAATCCCTCAATCCAGCAATTTGCATCACTGAGGATACCTGCTGAGTTCCCACAGCTGTGGTCCCAGCACAGGGCACTGCTATTGAGGGTTGCAGTGATGGGGCTGCCAGCATTGCTCCCAATGAAGTTCTGCAGAAGGGAATTACATAAGCTTCCAGGGAGACTGTGAAAAAACGAGTTGGAACAAAGAGATGCTGCCTTGGGCCATGAGGAAGGGACAGTTGGGTGGTGACATGGCTCCAGGCTTTAGCCTGGGCTCAGGGCCCTTCGTTTGGGGACTCTGGATCCCAAAGGGGCCATCACTGCAAGACAGACACGAGCAGTGGTGCTGCAGACAGAACGTGCCACACCAATGCCTCCTCAGCTCTTCTTCTGGGGACAGCAGGACCACATCCCACCCGACACGCAACGCACGGCTGTTTCTGCTAACACAGATCCCACGCACAGCCTCCAACAAAGCCGGATCTGGGGCTGGCCCCGAACTGCAGCAAATGCTGATAACTTCATCATCCAACAAGGCACAAGATGAAATCATTCTCCTTTGCTAATGACACACAGGAGAGGTGCCGAGCTGGTGCAGGACAAAGCCCGGGCGGCTGGTGATGGAGAGTGACAAACAGTGCACAAAGTCAGCACTGAGCTCCTTTCAGCAGCCCTCGATCGAGCAGCATCCCACCAAATAATGAGAATCTTGCTCTATTGTATCCATGCAAATCACAGGTGCTGCTTGAAAGCGTGTGCGTTAATAACTCATCTGTAGGGCCAATAAGAAAAAACGTATCGCATTATCTTGTCCACTTAACCATTAGAGGAGCTCGGAAGTGCAATCATTCACCTCCTGTGAGCTCCTAGCTCTGCTCACAAGCATTGCATTTGCTACACTCCTGGAGTGCTGCCCTCCAGGACAGCCAGACCTGGATCTGCCCCTGTGCCCAGCAGTGAGAGAAGGGCGCCCACGTGGGTCTGAAGCCTTTCAGGATAGCTGCCCAGCACCTCCCAAGGAGGAAAGCCCCAGGAAAGCACCCAGCAATTCACCTTCCAGCCAGGAGCAGAGGGACCTCAAAGCCCTTCCTTCTGCTGCCCGTGTTTCTTTAAGGCCAGCCAGGGAAGAGCAACGTTCTCCAGCTGGAATTACACAGGGAATTCAGGTAAGCAGAATGTAATTAACCGAGCTGGAACACTGCCATGTCTAACAGATGTAGAAATGCACCCTGGGAGGAGAAAAAGGAGGAGAGGGAGAAATGAAGAGGAGGGATGGATGGATGGATGCCCGTGCTCTGTGCTGCTCCTGGGTGAGCAGAGCACAAGTGTGCAGTGCCAAGGAGGGGACACAGCAGCTTCTCCAGAAACAGTTTCTAAGTCACCTGTCCATGCAGCTGCCTACAAGTGCACGTCCTCGACTTGCTCTGCTTTGGTCAGCCTGAAGCTGGCACCCACATCACCATCCTGCCATGCCCAAGGGGGCAGCCTTGAGCCCCAGCATCACTGGAGTGTGGCAGGAGCTCCCAACCCATGTGGCAAGGCACGACTTTCACCTCTCTCCTTTTGCTTTGTTCGATAATTTGCCTTCTCCCTGCTCTGCCTTGTAATCAGATTGGCAATGAATTACAGCAAGGGTGGCTCCACTCATTTCAGATGTCAGAGCCCGCAGTAATTGCGGCACCCACTTAAAATTTATGTCAAAGAGAAGCCTTTGTACAGAGGCAAGCAGCACCGTGCCTGCCACACGGCTCCAGCAAAGTTTCCCTTTGAAGGGCCCACATTCCCAGCTCACTCCTACTCCAAAACCTCACCCGCACAGCACAGCAGTGCTGGGCACCTCGTCCTGCAGGGGCTTTTCAAGCCGTGCATGTCTCACGCTGAAAAAACAAGAGATTGCTCTGCACTCAGCTCCCTAAATCTTCCCAACGACTTCAGCACGCACTCCTCTGCCCTCCTCCCCCCCATCAGCCAGCTGCAGCTCAGCATCTCCAGACGCACAGACATTCCCCTCTGCAGGAACGTGCCAGGAGAGGCACAGCAGCTGGTGGGGGAGCAGAAGCAGTCCCAGCTGTGGGCACATTTGCTCTCCAGGTGGGAGTTGTGCCCATCTGCAGCAGCAGCAGAGGGCACCACGGGGCTGGAACATGGTGTCCTGCAGATCTGCCAGCACCTTAGCATCGCCAGAGGGAAGAGGATGCAAAGAAAGAGTTTCCCATGGAGGTCACAGGATCGCAGAACCTCAGGGGTTGGAAGGGACCTCTGGAGATCAAAAATCCAAACCCCGCAATTCCAAAACCAAACAATGCAAAAAGCAGAGGGTATCAAATATTAAAGGAATCCAGCTTCTCCTGTCAGCAAGGAGGAACTGTCCCCCTATGCAGCAGGGCTGGCACATCCTCTGATCAGCTTTGAGCAGTGCCAGGCAATGCCACCCCTGCATCTCTCCCAGCCCTCGGTGGGACAGATCCTCCCTACACAGCTCCCCATTGCAGTGATGCAGTGGGAGGAGAGAGTTGGGCATTCCGGCGTGCTTCTCAAAATTAAGACTGTGGTTTGGGATTGCCACATCTTCCTGGGCTGCATGCAATGGATACACGCATCCTCCTCCATTCTTCTCTGCCAGCAGTCCCTTCCTCCCATCACATCCGTGCAGGAAATGGGATGTGACCATGGGGAGGTCACAGCACCCTTCATGCCTGGCCAGGCTGCTGTGTGCACTCAGGTGTGCTCCTGGGAAGAGATGCTCGTGCCCACTGGGTGTACCAAAGGGGATTGCAGCCATAGAAGAAGGAGGAAAGGTATTTACTTCAGTGTTTAATTGTTTTCCTTTCATCACAAGACCTGAATCATCCGTTAGAATCTTAGGTAATGATTAAATTAAGAAAAATACACCAACATTTGGAAAGCAGCCCTTTGCCAGTGTGCTCAGCCCAGACAGCTCCTGCAGAAAGCAGCATCATCTGCGAGGGGGAGAGAAACCCCAAACCCTACCCCTAAATCCCGCATCCAGCTGCCTCACACAGGTCACTCCTCCACTGGGGCATGAAGGGCACACAGCCCTCCAGGCACAAGGCCCCAAGTGCCCAGGGATGCTACCTCTGTGTCTCAGGGTGAGCTCAAGCACTCTGTAATTGCATTCAGTCTGCATTTCGCACCGCCGCCTGCAACCTGACCTCCGAGTCTGGGCTCTCTGAGCCTATGAAGTTCATCTTCACTTTCAGTCAGTGCCAGGAATTAAATAATAATAAAAAAAAGAACGCAAAGGTGGCCGCATGCCAGGTTCCTCTGTTCCCAAACTCAGCAAAAGCATTATGAAATCCATCCCTTCTCCCACTAAAAGACCTCTCTGTAGGCAGCTTGGGCACAGCACAGCCCAGGGGGGAAGGATGACGTGGGACACGATGGGCCCATGGGATGCAGGGCACAGTCTGGGTCCTGCCTTACCCAAATGGATAATGGCCCAGCAAGTGGTGGCATGGTGCTGGCATGGTGCTGGCATGGTGTCGGCATGGTGCTGGCCTTCCCTGCAAGCAGCAATTCCTGCTGCCATTTAGCGGCGACGTGAGCCGACGTCAGGAGAACCGCTGCCCGGGAGCTCCTTCCAGCACTAATTTAGGCCCATTAAATATTCAATAACCCCCAGAATAAACACACAGAAGATCTCATGGCCCTCGGGGACTCCCTGGCAAGAGACAGAGACTTCGCCTTGACTTCTGGAGCCATAGGGAAGGGCAGTGCTGAGTGCTGGGCTCCCCTGGCTCAGCAAGCAGCCGCGTTTTCCTCTGGCTGCATCCATCCCAGCATGGTGACATCCCAGCACAGCAGCAGCCCAGCTGCCCCTCTGCACCCCGAATTCTAACCTCATCACAGCACAGAGCGATCTCCTCGCTAATCGAGGGAGTGCTAACGCGGGAACGCCGGCAAACTGTAATTAATTTTTCCCCCTAATTGATGCGTGGGAATACCCAGGACCCTCGTTCTCCCGCTTTCGATTCCTTTATAAATATATGATTTGACAGGTTAATTTGAAAGTAAAAGTTGAGTTCCTTACAACAATCCAAGCAGAAGCCCCAGAACACAGGCTGCTGCCTCGTTACGTGAGGCGGAATGAAAAGGGCTGCAGTCAGGTTGCCATCGTCATCATCATCATCATCTTTTTAATTTCACTGATTTAATTTCTGTCATTTCCCCCCCCTCCCTCCTAACCCTCCCTCCCCTTCCCATTCTTGGAAGATAATAAAAGCTTCATTTCACAGTCCAGGAAATTTGGCAGCAAGAAGTGATAGGCAACCAAAGAAAGATGGGAAAGAGGTGTAAGAATGGTGCGCTTCCTCCCGAGCTGAAACACAGTGCTCAGCAGCCTGGAGAAGGGCAGAGGAAGGGACACGGGGCATGGAGGCATTAAGAAACATCTTCCCAAGGTGGCAAAGTGAAATCAGGCAATGCTAACGATGGTGCTCAATGCCAGAGGGTGCAAGCACTCGCTCTGTTGCAAGCTGCAGAAGGGCCAGGTCACCTTCCCGGAGCTGTCACCACCTTGTGCAATGATTCTGTGGGGTGGGGGGTACTGCAGTGGCGTTGCCAACCCGCAGCGTGGAGCACGGGGGCTGCTCGATGTGCTGTCCCCCCAGGGAGCACTATAAAAGCTCAGAGAGACAGGGAAAGGAAGGACTGACGTTGCCTCAGAGGATAAGTAAATGTGAGCCTTAGATGTGGATGACTGGCAGACAGTCAGACTTCAATACCAGTTGCCGAGGGGATTTACTGGAAGCAGATCTGGAACACGAAGCACATGGGAATTCTGCTCGTCCAATGCTGTCGCTCTCTCCAAGTTGTGTTTTGGGGCTTAGGGGACTTTTGGGAGGAAATCTGCAGGAAAATGGGATCGGGAATGGAAAGAACATGTCCAGATGTAGTCCACGGCCTGACAAAATGATGCTTAAATGGTAACACCGAGCACAGTTTGCAAAATCCCTGCTCCTGTTCGCTGCTTTCTGCCCATTCCTCCTGCTCACAAAGTGCCCTTTTCATCCACACAAGCAGCAAAACACAAAAGAAAAGCAGCAAACAACAAAAGCAGAGAGAAAGAGCGGCCCTTCCTGTCCCTTGTGGAATAGTGCAGAGATGTGGTGGTGTTCCAGGAAATGAGAAAAAAATATCAATTTTCAGTCCCGAGGACAACTGATCCGATCCCTGCCCGCATCCGCCCCCATGACACACATGTACAAGTGGGTGCCAGAAGGCAGCCACCATTTCTCCTCCCATCTTAAACACTGTCCCTTTGTAAATTCGGGGTGGAGAACTCAACCCCTTGCACCAGCAGGGAGCTGGATGCTTTCTGCACCCTGCTTCTCCCATCAGCTGCATCCCTCTGCCTCCTGCCGCCTCTCATCAAGGGGAGAGAGATCAGCTGTCAATTGCTCAGCAAGAAAAAAAAAAAAGAGATGAAAAAAAGAGGGTTTGTATCTCGTTGAGGTTATACTTTTATTGCCAGCCGTCGCTGTAACATTTGCTCTGATTACCAGATTAATCACCAGGCTGCAGAGCCCATTAAATAAAATCAAGTCGGACAGTTGCAGTGCTCCAAGAGTGATGTCTCCCAGCTTGCTTTTCCCTCTTCTGTTCCCTACCTGATGTTTAGCTCAGGCAAAAGGCATCGCTGGACACAACGGGAAACTCAACATTTCCCTCTTCCTCGAGGATGCAAACCATTGGGAAACACCAATGCAGCTGCACCCTTCCCTCAGCCAAGCTCTTGATTCCCAACCCTGCACGTGGATGGACAGCACCAACCTGCCAGGCCATGTTTCACAATGCTTTGCTCAGGTCTCTGCAAACGAGTGCTGTAGATCTCTCCTTCTCCTAATGCCACCTGTCAAAGCCTCCGCTCTGCCCGGGAACAGGATCCCGCATCAAAGCACAGTTAAATGGGGTGTAAATGCCTCTTTCATGCACAGAAAATGGGCTGGTTGGAAGTAATAGGGGGAACTGTAAATGCTGTCAGCGGCTACATTTTGTTTATTGATTTACACCGTGTAATGGGATGACTCGATTTGAATCATATACCCAGGTGTCACGTCCCATTCATCGCCATCGGATTTAATAAGGGAACAGTGCAGCACTGAGCTCAGCCTCGTGGCAGGGTGTGGAGGTGCCCGAGGCTTGCACAGATCCTGGACCCTTCACACTCTGTGTTTCCACCTTCAATTTGTGAGCCCTCCAGCACAGGATGGGGCCAGGCTCACTATACCCACAGCCCTTGGTGCCCACTGTGTGCTTGCTGAGGTTCTGGGTGCTGGGATGCCTTGTTAGGCACGCACAGATCTAACCTATCTGCTGCCCTGAAGCAGCTTTCAGAATGACACATCTCTGCTGGTACAAGCCAAGCATGCAAACTGCAGGGCTCCTGCAGCACTCCGAGCAAAGTCATGAGCCTGCAGCACCAGGGAAGAGCAAGGATGATGTTTCCATGCCCTAACCTCCACCTGCACCATCCAAATCCCATGCTGAGTTCACTCTAACATGGAAAACTCAAGGGATTCCTTGTTTCTGCACTGTCTGTCTCTGTAAAGACACAGAGGAATTAATTCCTGTTGCTTAATTTCTGCTGCATCTGCCAGGTTCTCCCCCTCCAAAAAAGAAGGAAGCCAATCAAGAACCTCTAAGCGTATCACCCCAGTGGTTACAACAGCAATTAGCAGAGAGTCAACCACTCAAATGGCCAAGCAAAACAAGGCAAATGACAAGTAATTTAAACCCTGCTGGGCACTCTCCTACCAAACGCAGCCTGCCACATCGCAGTGATCTGCAGCAGTCACTAATTAGTATCCACTCAGAACACTGCAAAGAGCATTCAAATCATGCTCCAGGTGGAGCAGTGCATCACGTTTATCCCAGCTCCCACCACTCCAGGGTCCCAGGTCAGATATGAGCTGCCTCCATTTCTCCATCCTCGTGCAGGAGCGTGCTGCAGGGACAAGGCCAGAACCACCCATGTCTTGAGATCTCCAGCCTCCCTTCCCACTCCCAAATCCCCAAAGCATGCCAGATCTGCCTGAGCAGAAGGAGCAGGGTCACTGCTGCAGGGTGACTCAGCATCCCTCAGCCTGACTCAGCACCCCAGCCCTGAGCCCCAGCCCTTACACTGCCTCTGCTCAGCAAGGCCAGGATGGCATTGTCTCCGTTTTTTCAGGTCACGCTTCCTCTTGAAATACCATCACTCGGAGCAATGAAGCTGTCACTTTTTGTATTTTTAGTTTTTCAAACCTTATATTTCATTCCACTGCCAGCTGCTGAAAAGGACGAGCAAAAGGCCAAAGCAGGGAGCAAAAAATCAATATGCTGCAGGAAGACAGAAGATCTGTTTCTATTCTTCATCTCCGACGCTGGGCACCCAGTGAACACCTCCACAAACCAGGCTGTGGGCCACTGCCCTCCTGCTAAAGCCAAGTCACCTGGCCCCCCACCCAGGGCACCACAAGGCGGGCTGGCTTCTTGGGAAATGCTGGATGAATCCCACATGGACGGTTTGCACGAGGGAAAAGTGCAGGGTGGATATAAAGAATGATTTCCTCTTCAAAAGAATGGTGCGGCACTGGCACAGCTGCCCAGGGAGTGGGGGGAAAGGGGTCACCATCCCTGGGGGTGCTCCAGAAATGTGGGAATGTGGGCAGTGGGCACAGTAGGGGTGGGGATGGGTTTGATGTTCTTATAGGTTTTTTCCAACCTGTGTGTGTCCATAATCCTAAGGCAGCCCTCAGATAGGTGGCACTTGCTCACTGCTCTCCAAATTCCCATCCCGACCTGCTCCACAGATGCTCAGTGCTGCTCCTCCTCCAGCAACTCATCCAGCACAAACCACACACTTCTATTTTCCACATCCCTTCCCTTCTCATCAGCAGCCACACACCAACTTTCTGCTCTGAGCCTATCCATTGCCAAAGTGCTCCATGTCCCCCTAATCCCTTTATCTGCCCTCGCTCCCTTTGCACGGGGAGCAAAGTCCCCATAAATATATCTCCAAAACCACCTTGGCATTACACTCCTTCAGGCTACCCTGCTCCTCTCTGAGCACAAAGGATGAGGAGCTGCTCACGCTCAGCCCCCTTCATGCTCTGACAACTTACTGCCTTGTGCAGTGTGGGAACATATTGGACACATCCAGACAGATCACGCTCTGCTCTATGGACACGATAAGGAAGCCATCCTCTGTAGGAGCTGCTCAGGCTCCAGCTCAGGCAGGTGGAATGTACATAAAGGGATTTGGATACTGGGAAGTAGAAACTCCCTTGGAAGAGAACAAGAGAACAAGCTGGGGCCTTTGAGGCAGGAACAAGAGGATGAGCAAGATGCAGGACTAAAGGCTCTTCTCCTTTTCCAGACATCACCCTTTCAAGAGCTGTACAGTGCATCTACAGTGCCCAGAAGCAGAGCTTACAAGGCAGCAGAACAGCTGAAGCCCTGAGGAACCACGCATGACATGATGGGCATCATCCTGCCCAGTGGCACCGTCCACCCACTCCTTCCATAGGGCCCTGCTCAGCAGGAACCTCCCCATAAATCAGGGGGTGAGTGATAGGCACAGAACATCGGATCTGCAGAAGCAGCAGCACCGCAGTCATAAATCAGGACCTAATTCAATCTTGCGAGATGCCTCGTTTGATTAATTTATGTCAGCATTTCCCATTCCATCCGCCGCCGCCGGTCCTCCCCGCATCTCCTCTGCCTCCTGCCCTCAGCCCACGGGCACGGCCCACCAGCATCCTCAGCAGGTGAGCTGCTTCCACAGGGGACGTGCTCTGAGCCCTCTGCACAGCAGAGTGCATCGTGCCACGGCCAGCAGCTGCCACTTCCCGACCGTCATCGTCACCACCACGACCAACAGCAAGCACTGCCCTCTGAAACGTGGTGGTTCCTTTTTGTTTGGGTCGCTGCAACTGAAAGGTAAACTCAGCACCGCCTATCCCTGCTGGATCCCCCAACATTGAGAGTCTGATCAAGAGCTGCATACATCAGCTGGCATCTCAAGATGAGAGGGTATAACAGGAACATCCACGCTGACCTCTGCCAGCCCAGCTCACATCTGAGAGTGCATTATAAATCCCAAACCTCTCTCCGGACCACTCATTTATTTAGTAAGGAGGTAAGAGACGGTGAGATGGGTACTTGGGCCATCTGCCCTTCACCAGGACATCTCTGCTTGAGCTCTCCCCCACACAAAATTAACAAGAGCCTGCAAGAAACAGCAGCATATGTTTAATTCAGCCCTGCAGGTCGCTGGAGCCGTCTTCGGGGCTTGGTTTATGGCAAGGTGAACTCTGCAATGAGGTTTTAAATAAATCACCAGGTCAGAGGTCCAACAGGCACCGCTGCTCTGAGCATCTCCATGCAAGGAGCAGCCCTGGAAACAGCCCTGCAGGTACAGGGCTGTGGTGTGGCTGAGCTGAAGCAGCTCATGCAGGGGAGAGAGATGCAGCGTGGTGGCCTGGGGACATCGGTGTGCTGTTACAGCACAAAGCTGAGCAAGGGGAGGGCACAGGGCAGTGCCAACTCAGGTCATGGCAAACAACTGCACGCCTTCTGATGCAGCCGTGAGCATCCTGCTGTGATCAAGGGGTCTGAGAATGCTGGAAAGATCACCCACTGATGTTTGTGACCCCATCTGCAGTGGACATAAATGCACGGCCTGCAGATTTTTGCATGGAATTCACAGAGTTACCATCAGATATTCAACTCAAAGACACGACCGTGCAACTTCTCCGACCAGAGAGAGGTATCCCCCTCCTTCACAATCCTATATATTTTTGAGGGCTGACCTGAAAGTAATGCCTCCTGTTTTATGACGCTGCCCCACCGTGTCAGAGGCAGATGTTGGTGGTATGGCAGTAGAGGTGGATCCTTCCCACCAACATCCCGGTCCATGCTGTTGCTCTGTGACACAGGGCAGCCTGACACGTTGGCATTTGACATGGAATTGCATAGGAAGCAAAGGTGTGGGACTGAATTCCTCATTGCAGAAAAAATGATGCCCACTCATTGACGCTTGCTGAATGCTGCTGAGAATTTGTACTATTAAACATGGTTTCTGTGCTCACTGTATCTGTCGCAATTTCCATAGAAATAAATAGGAGGCATCACTTTTGGAGCAGCCTACATGAGACCCACAACAATTTCTTTTCACTCAAAGCAGCCCAGACAAGCCAAAAGATCAGACACTCACGTTCTAAGCAAACAACAGCCTCGCCTTTGTCCTGACCCCACACCATCTCATCCCAGTATTCCCAGTATCCGAAGGGGAGGTTCTGCTCCTACCAGCTGGGACCCCATCCCCACGTCCCCCCTGGCACAGTGCTGCTATGGGTGCCAGCTCAGCTCCCTGACTGATGCTGCATGGACGCGCCCCACTGGCACTTCTTCAGATGAAACTCCACTCCACCTATTGGTATGCGTAGCAGCAGCATCTTAGAAGGTTTGGATCTATTTCAGAACATCCTCACTGGCAATTTTCTCAAAGGCTGATCTTCAAACAGTGACAAACCTGCCTTGATCTTCTCCGCAGAGCAGCAGGAGACGGGCTGAGCCTGTCCTCTTAATTGGTGTTACTCTCCCATTATTTCCAGGCTGGTAGAAATCCTGCAGACTCCCTTTCTGGCAGGTGGGCAGAACGGGATTTCCTTGGGACTGAGCTGAGAGCAGTAGCATCAGCGACAGCTTGGTACCTCCCCCCTGGGAGAAGAAATCCACAGCCAAAGGCTTGCAGGAGCCAAAATTTCACGTACAGCGATGCTCTCTGCTGCACCGTGTCCTCATCCTACACGGATTAGGACTGGGGGCACCCCTGCTGCCCCACAGACATCGAAGCAGAGCATGCACCATCCCCTCCCACGCCAGATCTGATCGCTGCTGTCAATATTCAAGACCGAGATGGGTCCCTGCACTGACACACAGCATGCTGTGACACCGAAGGAGTTCATCAGAAGCTCAACTGGCTTTCCTATACATTATTCAGATGTCAGTCCCAGCTCAATGCTGCTCGAGTTGCCAAGGTTGTAACGCCATGCACGCTGAAAGTCACAGCCAGAACGTCCCCATCACTCCCCAGGCTCACACACAACAATGCTCCAGGGCCCAGCAGCTGCCA
The DNA here is from genome assembly GCA_013399175.1 of Odontophorus gujanensis. Taxonomy (NCBI): domain Eukaryota; kingdom Metazoa; phylum Chordata; class Aves; order Galliformes; family Odontophoridae; genus Odontophorus; species Odontophorus gujanensis. Next base: position 1,047,153 of record VXAB01004760.1, read on the forward strand.
TCAGTCGTTGTGATGGGCACAACCAGGCACCCAGCACCTGCACCAGAGAGGAGGGAAGGTGCTGCCAGGCGATGGAGACACTGCTGTGTGCACAGCACAGCTGCCTCCTGCTGGTCCTCTGCAAAGTCAGACCTCAAACCTGAGTGAAGTTCCTTCCAAAGAGCCTCCATCTCTCATTTTCCCTTTTAAAGGTAGAGGACTGGGGGGTCAGGAAGGCAGCAAACCCTGATTTGCAGTGACAGCTGCTCCGCTCAGCGTTTGCAGGCAAGAAGAATCCCTTCTGCTCCCAAACCATTAGCAGTAAGTGAGAGTTATGTCTGCACAGGCAGCAAGGATGAAACGGAAGCGGGTTTCCAAAGGTTGCACTATTTATACCGACAGCTTGGCCAAGTCTGAGACAGACCTCTTCATTTTCAATCAGCCGAATATTTGTGACAGACCACCAAAGATCACAGGCCAGAACCTCGCACAGCTCGGAGCAGTTGCTGAAGACCCAGCTCTGGCTGGGAAAGAAAAGCTCTGATATGGAGAGAGACAGAGAACTGCTCACATGGGTAAGGCTGCAGGCCAAGCTCTGTAAGTGTGGAGGAGGAGGATTTGAGGGGTCCTGGCCTGGGAGCAGGCAAACTGACAAAAAAAACACAAGGCAAATACAAAGAGCAGCCGATGCAACGCAGCAAGAACTCTTCCCCTTGTGAACCCTGCCATCCCACAGAGTTCAGTGGCGAGGAGTGGGAGTGCGGCTCCTGCAGCGCCCGGGCACAAAAGCACTCTGTTCTCGTGTCACAAAGCAGCCTTGATTTCACAACCATGTGTCAAGTACGTGCAGACACTGCCTGCAGGCAGCAGGCAGACACGGTGCCTTCGTTTGCTTCTGGGACCCCACGAGCCCCCAGCCCATCCCCAAAGCCCCTCCGTGCAGAGCTGAGCGCGACAGCTTGGCCAGAGCAACCTCTGCGGTCTCTGTTGGCATTGCTCCCGCTTCTCCTGTTCCCTTCGTGCCCTTGAGGCAAAGGGATGTTGATGAGGTCCACCCAATCATCCTCACTGAACCTAAGTGCTGCTAATCAAATATCTGGTGACGAGCAATTAGAGCAGGGCGCTCAGCTTCAACACGCCGAGCTCTGCGTGTCACCCAACGGCTCGCTCCAAAAAGACAACTTGATGAGTATCAAAATATTACTTATTAAACACCTAATATGGCTTTAGCAGCTCTGTTTACTGAACAGTGTTAATCTTAATGAAAACAATATTTGAGGCCGACTGGCAGGGTAATTCTCTCCCGGATCTCAGAACACAGAAACAGTAATTGATCCTCTCCGCACCTCTGTGGGTATTACACCTTTGTTAAAAGGGTAAACAGAGGCACCAAAGGGGTTATGCAGTTTACACAAAGTGCATTTGCTTGGCTGACAGAGCCAGTAGTGCCCTCGGGACACCTGCAGAAGCGTGTCTCTGACATGAGAGGTCTGCAGGTTTTGTCCCGCTTGCCCCTGACATGCCTGGCTAGAGCTCTGCAAGGATGAGCAGAACAGAAATAGCACTTAACAGGAGTTAGAGATGGAGGAGATCCATAAAAAAAAAAGCTCATCAGTACATAGAAGAGATAAAAACGCAGGAGGGATATAAGCCCTTATGCTCTGGCACAAAAGTCAATCACTAACTGACTGAGATTTGCAAAGAAAATCCTTCCCAGGCAAACGATTATATTAAGCTCCCCACACCTTTCTGTGAGGTATCTCACAGAGCATCTCAGGGGCTGGGATACACATCAGGTACACCAGAGCATCAGCACTGCTCGTGCTGCCCGGACCTCAGGCACAGGGAATGCTGATGGGCTGAGCTTTTATTCTACACTGCCACCACCACAATAACAGCCCTCCCACTCGAGAGGCATGTCTGGCACACCTGCACCACGTCACCAAGATGACACCTGCATACCCATGCCCGTATCTACACACCCCAGCACGTATGCTTCCATTCTTCAGCAGGGGGTTATTTTCATGCGGGTGTTCTCCTGCTGTCAGGATTTATATTTTTAATCTCACCATAATGCCTGCGAAGGAGCAAACCTGCACATGTAAAAGCTCTTTATCTGCTTTAGGGGAACTCTTGTCCCCGAGGCCGTAGGTACACCCATGCAAAAGACAATAGGCAGAATTTCTGGCGTGAACACAGAGAGCAGAGCTGGTAAATCCACGCCTTGAGAGATGGTGGCTGTTCTCAGCCCAGAATCATTTCACAGCATTTTATCCATGCAGCAAAAGTCACTTTCCAACATCCAGCAACGATTTCATGCCATGCCCACAGGTATCACCAAAGCACCATCCCTGCTGGTGTGAGTCCTGCAACTGAAAAGGGGGAACCGTGGACATGCAAGTCACGTCTAGCTAGCTGCAGTTCCCATAGCCTGGGAAATGCATCCTCATACAGCCAGGGAGCTGACAACTCGTTAGCGTCACCTATTAGCCTGATCCCAAGCGTGCTGCAATCTGACCTGCTGCAGCTCAAGAGCCTGTCAGCTAGGAGAGATGAGGGGAAAGCAGAGGCAGCAGCCTGGGGATTGATACACAGCAGGTACAAATGAAAGCAAGAATCACGGTATTTACATGTGCCTCGCCTTGCTAATGGCCTTGCTGCTTGCACTTATCTGCTCCAGGTCCTGAGGATATATACCACAATCAACACTGACTCAGCTAGCCTCACAGAGGAATGAATTCCAACCCTTTCTATGATGCAGTTGGAAGTCTAACAAAGTGCTTTCCATGCAGTTCCCCTGCCAGCTGCCCTGGCTCTGCAGGAAGCATCCCATCCCAGCCCAGCCCAGTGGGGACCATTATTCTGCCATAAAGGTGCTGTGTCAGGGACGGCGTGTCAGTATGGGCACACGATGCAAGCCCTGAGGGCAGCATGAGGCTGTGCAGCACACAGAGGTACCAGGGGATGGACAGACAGACGAGGAGATGGACAGATCTCAGTGGGAAAGGAGCAGGTGTCACTGTGGTCTGCAGCCCCACGGGATGCGTGGTGCCTCAGAATGGCTGTAAGAGGGAAAAGAAGACGTTGCGTGGGCAGTAAGAAGCCATTAGTACTATTTCTGAGTTTAGACCAGACTTAAAATCCAAATATAGATCTGGCTCCAAGTCTACACGGCTGCTTCAGTTTGCCAGCACATTACTTCAAAGTTCCTGCTGTCCTTACCCTTGCTGCAAGCAACAGCAAGAAGGACACCTGAAAAAAGGAGCAGAGGTGGCAGATTCACCTGTGAGCAGAGGAAAGGCATTGGTTTGCTCCTCAGGACTCAGACCAGGTCTGTCCTGGGAACAGAGGCCGAGCCTTTCCCACCTTGGTCTCACACAGAAGCCTGAAATCTTGCATGGTCCTATGGAGGAGAGTCCTGGAACCCCAATTTTCTCCCCCCACACTGCACTGCAAAGCCCCCAGCAATCACACACACCTTCCCTATGCTGCCAGCACAAAGCAAAAGCTGCTTCTGCCTCCCCATCACTCAACCCAGTGCGCAGGCAGGTGCCGGCATCCCCCTCCTTGTTGTATTTTGCTGGGGAACTTGTAGGGCTTGTCTGGCTAATGAAAAGCTGCTTTGGATTCCCCTTTGGGCTTTTCAGGAAGGATTAGCAAGGTTTCTCCAAAGTAGACACGGCAAGACAGCGTGTTCCTCTAAATACATCAGGGACTTCTCCAGCGCTTGGCTTTGGCAGGGGCTAAGTGCAGTTGTCTCACAGGTTGTCTCCTTGCCTGGGTATACAAATAGGAAGGTGCTGTCAGGCATTGATATGGGGCTGCTGGGCCTTTCCCTCTCTAGGGTGCCCACACAAATCCGGCCCTGGCTAATAGCAAGTGAAAGCTGTTACTGTCTGACAGCTCTGCAGGGCTCTATCCGCCCGCACACGCACACAAATGATGTGGGCTGCAGAAAAGCATTCCTGCAGAGGCAGCCGACCCTTCTGCAGCCCACACCCCACCTGGTAGCCTCATAGGAAGGGGAACAGGGCCCAGATGACCCACTGCACCCCACGGAGCCACCTCCTCATCCTCCCACATGTTCCCAAGCTAAAGGGAGCAGAAATTACATCCTAACCTGCCTTCCTCTCAACATACAGTCAGCATCAGCACCTTTCACTTCTGCCTAGACACAAAGGGAACCACGGTCAAGCAACAAAGCCATAGGGAAGAGCTGGAGCTGTCCTCATGCTCTGTCACCTCCTAAGGAAGAAGTCCCAGTTCTGTGAGCACTGCTGCAGAGTCCATAACAGGTGGGTTAGCAGGTGCTGCACCCACTGAACCGGTACGATCCTCTTGCAGCTGGCTTGTGTTTCCCACTTGGAGTAACTGGGGCAGATGATTAGCTGTCTCACCAACACGTATGGGAAGCTGTTGTTGGCAGGGGTAATTGAATGTTATCCCAGTGAAAAACAAGGGGAACAAGATGTGATAGCCGTATCATCTCAAAATAGCCTACACGCAGACCATTCATCCTTCCCTCCCGGGGCCTGGCTTTGTTTGAGCAAGATTATGAACTCCCCTTCAGAAGAGCTTCATCATTTCCACATATTTCCCATTGGCCATGGGCAGGCAGGATCAATAAAGATATAATCCGAGAGACAGCTGCAAACACAAAAGTTCCTAATGAATTCCAGACCAGACAGCCAGCCCAAACACACATCCCGTCAGCTGGGAATTTGTGCAAAGCCATCACTCCAACATGCTTAAAGTCTCCCTGTGGAGGGTAGAATAGGAGGCGAGGCAGAGGTCTCCCAGCCTTACCCCCTGAGCAACCATCCCCCAACACACCACCACCTCCATCTGACCAACGCAGAGGGAAGAGGCAAAGGAAAGTATACTCAAAGATGGGACTATGGAAATGACCTGGAAGCATGACCCTGGTGGGGAAGGAAGGGTGATGTGTGCATAATAAGGGTGAGTCAGCAGCCCAGATTGCATCCTGCACTGATGGTGATTCACAGGCTGTACTGCTGGCACCACCTTGGCTTTTCATTTATTCATGTTCTGTTCCCAGCTCCTTCCTCTAAAGGCAATTTAGTGCCTCTACAAGTACACATTCTGTCACTTTCAGCCCCACCCTCTAAACAGCTTGACTAGTCAGATGTAGAGAGAAAAAAAAATATATCTGTGTGGATTTATGCCTTCTTAAATGGCATGGAACAAACTGCCATCTCTGTGTCACGAAAAAGGTGCACGGGGGGTGGGGGGGTGAGGGGTTACTGAGTGCTGTATTCACTGATGGCATCCTCTGCTTGGCCACAGCCTCTCATAGCTGTCAATGAGTTACAAGCCTCTCTGCTCAGACTGCTGCTTTCCAGCACTTGGAGGAGGTTTCCCAGCTTTCTGTAAAGCCTTCGTTCAGAAAGCCAGCAGAACCATTCAGGGGAACTCGGGCATTAAATTCCGATTCCAAAGCACGCACCCACGATCCCCAGGAGGGTTCGTAAATCCCACCCAACCTGCACGGGCTTTGCACTAAACCCACTGCACCCCGGGAGGACCACAGCCACCACGCAGCCCAGCAACTCCTCCCATCTTCTTTTCTTTTTTCTTTTTTTTTTGCTACCAGCACAAGAAAGCATCACCAGGAGCAAAGGTTGAAGGCTGGGCAGGGAGCAGTGTGAGAGGTCTCCTGTTCTGCCCTGCAGCACATACGGTACACGTGTGGCCTCTGCCCAACAGCAAACCCACTGCTGCTCCTCTCATCCACTCACAGCTGTCTCACAGCTTAGCAAAAGATGGAGAAGGACTGCATGCTGCTTGTCAGGCCCTTCCTAAGCTGACAACAAAGCCCTGAGTTAAGTCTCAGGGAGTAAATTCTCCTCTCCGTAAAGTTAATCTGAATGCCCAAGCGACTCAAGCTCATACTGCAGCCTTTCCTACCACCCCTGCTTCCCCAAAAGTTTACAAATGATGTTACTTATGGCCATGGATCACCGGGATCAATAAGTGCTCTGCTGCAGTTTGTACTGAGCTAATAAAAACATCGAGCACGAGGAGCTGGCCCTGCTCATGACTGCTGCTCTCCGACCGACCGTGCACCTGCTTAAGCAGTGCCAGGCTGAGCAGACAGAGGGCACGGCAGGCATGGCTGTGCACACAGACAGCCCCGGGGCTGTCACAGCAGCCTCAAACCCAATGGCCACGGGGCAGATCAGTGCTAAAAGGACATGAGTTATCTGCCATTTCCCAGTGCCATCCCTCCTAAGTTCCCGGTGAACTTCATTAGTCGAGGTTGGAGGAAGGTTTCCCCGCTCTGGCCAGCGGGCATCACTCCGTTCCTTCTTGAGTAAGCAAGCAGAGCTGCTCAGAAACGGCCCCAGGCCCTTTGTAAGGATGTGGTAGGAAGAATTCAAGTGGCAGGACATGGGACGCTTTGAAATCAAACGCCTTCCATGCTATTATAGGTGTCGCTGTGATTTTCTGAATGGACACAGTGCGCATGCAGTGAGAGCTCGTGACTCTAGCAGTCCTCAGTTTAACTGTATGAATAGGATTAATTACTGAGAGATTAAATGACTTGCTCAAAGTCAAAATGAATCAGCGGCAGTGCCAGAAAAATAGCCCAGCAGTGCCTGGCTCCAGGTCCTTCACACCTGACATCAGATCACACCACTCCAGCCGCCTGCGTGGTTGATGTTTTATTGACTTAATTGCTTACGACTGCCATCTCCCTGCCCTGGGTCTCAAGACTCCAACAAAGCCCACCCCTGAGGATCCAAAGCAAAAAGGGAGGCTCACGGGCTGCAAAGGCTGCTTTGTTGTTTCTCTCCTCCAAAGTTAGTCGTCAAGAGCATCTGGGCATTTGGCTGGATCGCTCCCTGATATATGAGGAGCATGTTGAACATGTGCTGCCTGCAGTTGGTACAAGGTTCTTTGTCAACCCAAGCATTGCCTAAGTGCCCATAATAGGGAACAGGTTGTCCAACAGTTCCTCCTCCCTGATATTGATTATGGGGATATAATACTCCGCAGAGCAGCAGCAGCTGTCTTTCACCGGCTGGATCTCACGCATAATAAAGCACTGCAAGTTCCTTCTCTCGTGCAGTTATTACTCGATGCACCACGATGACTCTTGCAAACAAGCTCTGTTGGCTCAGCCTTGCTGCAGGCATCCCTACTTAAAACAAGCACACAGCAGGGAACAGGTATGTGCTGCGAGAACTCTGAGAGCAACAGCTTCAGCATCCCACCCCTATGGACTTGGAGGAGCAGTCAGGAAGCCGGATGAAAGAGCATCAGTCTGTATATCCAAGAAGGGAGTAAGATAGTTCACTCATCCTCATCTTATGGTAACAATACATGCAACCAACTGAAACTTATGAAACTTTGATGCCCATGTGCACGCACATTTCCATCTGACTCAGGGAAGCTCTTGGGTTTAGTCCCACCTACTGCAAATTTAGAGCAGTATGTATGTACACAGAGTGGGAACAAAGTGGAGGGCTTCAGCGTGAGTTCCCTTCTGCCTTATTCCAGCTCTCCTCCTCCTAAAAAAGCGCGCTGCCTGAACCTCAGCAACAGCTGGAACGAGCAGCTTTTGTGCCGAGTTCAATCCACGCATGGAGGAACAAAATCTTTCACCAAGCCTGCCTGCAATCAGACAAGAAGAGCGAGCAAAACAACACACCGCTGGGGAGGAGAGAGGGCCACGCAGGCACAGCAGTGACAGGGCAGGGATCAGCCCCACTTCCCAGCTCAATTCCCGGGCCATGCCACTTCCCAGCTCTTCTTCTTGCACGTCTTTTTGCAAGCCATCGGGCAGGCTGTGGAGCAAAACAAGCAAACCTGGAGCAAGATGAGCATCCCCAGGGGACGGCACATGCCCGCCTCTACGCACGCGGGCAGACCTCACTCCCTGCCCCGCAGATGAAAGCAGCTCGCGGTGCCAAGCTGTCACTCACCGTTTTGTTCATTACAGGGAAATGAACTCCGCTCCCCGGCGTCGGGGGGACAGAGAGTAATTGGGTTCTGTGAAACCTTTTCACTTCATTTACTCAAGTTGTGTTTATTTCTCACGGAGTTCGGTTGGAGTGGCTGATAGACAAGACTTCAGAAACGGCAAACGGGTGGAATAATAAACTTGTATAAAGAAAACCAGCGTCTCTCCGTCCGTCCTTCCTTCCTTCCAGGCTCACTCATCTCTGCCATTTTCTCCCCTTTCTCTACAGGAGGCAGAGAGGGCTGCTGCTAAAAAGCCCGACCCTGTCACGACGTGCCTTTGTGAACGGTGACCTTATTATCTGGGTTCATCCCGATATGGAAAAAAGGATATTTAGCGCGGGCTAAAGCGTTTCCCTGCGAACAATCTGCTGAATTTAATGAAACCAAAACATTTGCAAGAACCTATTGATTGTGTTGACATTTCCAGAGAAAAATTATCAAAATGTTATTTTTGATAAGGTTGAAGTACTTCATTTCGGCATGTTATAATGCTATCTGATATCCTTATGGGGAGAAATCCAGAATAAAGCCAGAAAAATATAACGCCTCCATTTGGCAAAGGGAAGCATGCTCACGGCAGCACGGCCCAAGGTTCTCTCATGGCAAGACCCCAAAAGCTTGGAGCCCACCCATCCTACAGCATCAAATCACTTCTTTCAGTTCGCAGGGGACACAGTGGGGCACTCTTCCCAAGGGAACAGTCTGATGCCATCGGGTCCCTGTGGCATGGGGGCAGGCAGCAAGGCAGAGCGCGCACGGCTTCGCCTCACCCCGTGGCACCATAAATTATGCAGCTGTCCTCATCCATTATTCAGCATAATTTATTTTGAACATTTAGATCAGCAGTTTGCGCGAGAAAAAAAAATAGAGGGGGGAAAGGAATTAAGTGAAGGAGAGAGGGAAGCGCTGGAACGGATGGTCCGGTCATTAATCAAAGATGGGCAGCGAGATGACAGGACGAGAAGGAGCAGCTGGGAAGCCACTTAAATAATAACAGGAGCTGCAATTCCCCGGGGCTCAGAGGAGCGGGGAGTGAATGAAAACTCCCTGCCTGCGTGCTGTGCTCAGGATCAGCTTTGCTCCTTCTTGTCCCCATACCGTGAGCACCCACGGACCAAGCAGGGCTGCATGCAGGAGCTGTGAGCAGAGCACTTGACTAATGCCTGCAATGTCTGCCCTGTGTTTCCAGCACCTCCAGAGCTCCCTGCTTGGAGGTAGCTGGGTAGATGAAGCCTGCACACAGCCTGCAAGCGTGGGGAGGTGGAAGGAAGCTTTCCCCAAAAGCTCAGCCCACGCCAGGCACTTGCACTACACCAGTCCAGCCAAGCCTTCTGAGCCACAAATGCTTCCTAATACAGAAGTTTCATTATGTATTAGCATATTACTCCACGACTAATAAATTGAAGGAAATAGCAACTTGCCCAGCAGACATACCCTGAGCTTGAGACTGCTGAATTCAATGAATAAATTGCTTACATGAATTATTCGCTCACTTCTAACACGGGCAGAGCTGCTCTAAAGCAACTGCTCCAAACCACAGTGATCAGCGGCCCTGAGGCGCTCAAGGGCAAGAGGGAAAAGCATGCCCAAGATAAGTGAGGTCAAGTTATCACCACAAAACACCACCCCCATAGAGGTGCCCTTGGCTGCCAAAAGCTTTCCTCCTCAAGGAACGTGCAAGTTCCCTCATAGGCACCTTCAGCTGCATCTCAAGGGCCTTCTCAGGCACCAACTGCCCATCCCAGAGCCTTGGGGAGCCAGAAGTGATGGTGGGGTTTATTGCAGCAAGCGGTGGAGTTGGGTCAGGGGTGACTGAAACACCACAGGGGGTGGCAGGAGCATTTACAGAGGAAATGCACATATATTCTCTGGAAGAAATCAATGGAAGTTTTGTTTTGTACCTTTCAAATCTGCAGGGGACTGTCAGATCCAGCGAGGAAGAGCAAGTTTTGTTTGCAGCGGAATGAAAAACGTTTCAGTTGTCCAATTACCGTGACACCTGAGGCACTCACTCAAAACCAAACCCTACCAACTCCTTCCCTTATCACCACACGTTGGGCACACACACTGGTGGGTCATTTCTCCGCCGTGGGGTTGCTCACATCCCCAGGCAGCCCATCAGGACCGTGTCCCAGCCCAGCAGAACCAGCTCCAGGAAAGCTGCAGGAATTCAGCCCTGGCACACCCATCTGCTCCCATTTTCTGGGCCATAACCCCGGAAAGTCAACACAGGGGAAGGGCTCAGAGAGCCTTCCAAGCAACCAGCTAGAAAATGAGTTCCCTACAGTGGACACAGCCCCGAGCTCCATGGTCACATTGCTCCGGACTCAGAGCTGCACTGAGGATGTGCTGATCCTCTCTCTCGGATGGTTTGTTGAGGTGTCAGTGCAGTTTGCAATGAGATGCGCTCTGTTCCCACACCTCCCATCTCACACTCTTCTTCTCTGCAGTTCCTGGGAAACTCAATACAGCCTGAGCTGACTTTCAGAGCTTTAATGGGACCAGATGGTTCCATAAAATATAAATGCAATGATAAAAATACCAACATACCTCCCGGTGATTAACTTTGGATCTACCCTGACTGGGAAGGATTCAACTCAGCTCTGTTGAACCAGCAAGCTTGCCGCCTTCCTTCTGGGTCCATAAACTCTCTCTGTACCCTTCATCTGCCTCAAGAGCAATGCCAGGGCTGTGCCCACCTCCCCGTGCCCCTCCAGCCCCTTCCCAAGGACACGGCTATGCTGCAGGGCCACCAAGCAGCTGAGGCATTGGCCAGGTCCTCTTCAAAGAGGCGTTGGAAGGGGGGGGAAAAGCTGTAGCACATCCCATAAATGTCATGCCACCAAATGGTTTCATTTGCCGCAGTAGAGAATTTTCGGGCGATCACAGAACAGAGGAGATGGTTTTTATGTCATTTAAAAATACCAAGTCAGTTTCATAGATTGAAAACTAAATTAAGACTACAATTACCGCACGATTTCACTTGGTAATTTTTGCTGGCACGGGAATGATCCCTCCTTGCTTTTGGTAGATCATTGCAGACTTCAAAGGCTTTTTGCAGCATTAGGTAAACTTGTTAAATTAGAGGTGAGAAAGTTGTAATAAACTGCGCTGAGGAAGGTGACGTGGCAAACAGCAGGGCTTTTAGAAAGTAACGGTGCGCCTCTCTGATCTATCAGAGTTCTTGGTGGAAGTCAACAATGCCTTCGAGAAAGCAGGTATAATTTATGGGACCTTCAAAAATGTCTTAATTAATAATTACCAACACCCCTGAAGAAGCAGCAGGCTACGAAGATGAAAACCCCCTGACTGCAGCTGCACCGCGACGGGCTGTCATTTCAACAAGGAATTTGGAGCGTAAAATACACAGACCAGACAACAGCTGGAGGAGAGCAGCAGCTTGTCAAGAGCCAGGCAGAGCAGGGATGTGGCAGAGCAAAAAATAAAAGCCAGCCCTCCTGAGTCATGGCTCTCCCACCCCTGCGTCACGCAGATCCCTGATGCCACATCCGTGCTTCAAGGGGGGAATGCGACAAGGCGTGCTTGCCAGGTTCAAGCCAGCGGGGCCGAGAGAGCTGTGGACTTCAGCACAGCCCCAAAGCACTTTGCATCGTGGAAACTGGAGCTCTCTGTACCCATCCCATGCAAATCCAAGCTGCAGCATCTCCCCGCACGGCGCGAGCATCCCCCGAGGCCACCGGGCCTTAGGATGGCAGTGACAGCAGAGCAGTAACCGACAGAGGTGGGAAGGAGAGAAATAATGACGGGAGAGACGAACAGAAGTTGAGAGCAGATTAAATCCGCCAGGCTGGGGTGAAGCTCTAAATAGCATGGGGGAAAAAAGGTGTCAAGTTTGAAGCGTTTGTGATTCGATTGGTATTCATTTCAGCCAGGAGGAGAGGACTCTGGGAAATTCAACATTATCTAACACAGGCAATTAAGAAAACAATGACAGCTGAAATTTAATACAGACAAGTACAAGGTAATGCCTATCAAAAGAAACATTTCCAACAATTCATACACACTGATGGATTCTAACTTAATTGCAGCCACTGAAAAGTAAAAACCCAGGCATCCCCGTGGACAGCTTAACAAAAACATCTGATCAACAGACCACGGTGCCCTGTAAAACAAGATGCACGGGAGAAAGGAGGGGCAGCAATAACTGGAAACATTGTGATGCCATTGTGGAAGAAAACAACATTCTCAACTTGCAGTACCTTCTTCAGGGTCAGACAGACAGATGTACATATGTCAGAGGGGTGGGAAGAAGCAAAGAGATCCAAACCCGGTCCTAAATACACTCCCACAGCAAACAGAATATTGGGGTGGAGGGAAAGGGGGGTTGTCATTCAAAAGGAGGATAGGAAAGGCATAAGAACATCACAGAACAAAACCAGTGACAATAAGGTTAAGTGGTGCCACTTATACATTCTCTAATAACAGAGAGATGGGTGAGTACTGAGTGCAACTGAAAGCCAACGCACTCACTCGGGGAACCTTTCCAAAAGACACTGCTGATGCACAGAGGTTGTCAATTTTTGCAGCTCTCTTAAGACATCGACACAAACACTAACATGCAAAGGACAGCTTACAGGAACAAAATCTATTAGGATCCGAGCAAAGGTGACCCCTGTGAGCCTTTTCCATTTGCCATTTGGGTAGCCTGGTATTTACCCAACACCAGCTCCTTATAGAGGCCCAAGGCCAATTCCTGATGGTCTGGAGTTAGAAAAGAGTATTTCCCCTTAGCAAATGGAGGGATGCTGACAACACCACATCGGACCTGCTGCACGCAGCCCTGCAGATGAGGCAGCAGCGTGCTCCTCACCCGGCAATAGCTGCACACAGCAGCACGAGGCACTATTGATCCAGGTTTGACAGACAGCACAGAGCACCACAGACCCTGCACCGGGAGCAAAGGGAGCGTGACACAGCTCCAAAGAGTCCTCCCATGCAGCTTATAGGGCTGTCTGCCAGGTTAATGAGGTCGCTGCCTGCAGAGCCCAGAAGATGAGAAAGACTCACGGGTGCACCCCCCCACCCAGCGATGCACTCTTGTTTTCCCACTGGCCACTTAATTAATTCCCAAGCTGTTGACGAGCACAGAGGCAGGGAGAGGGAGGCACGTGTTGGTGGGGACCTGCGATGTGCAGCCACACGCTGCCACTGCTCATAACCAGGGGTGGATGTGAAGGGCAATCGGAGCGCATTTGCAAACAGATTTAATAATAAGGGGCTGTCTGCCTCGATGTGTCAAGCTATCTGCAAGTACTGCGAAAGAATATCATCGAGTGTGACATAATGCAAAGCAGGATAAGGTCATTCCCTTTGCTTTCCTCTGTTTTAAAGCATCAGAAAAATTCTTTTCAAAATAGAGCTTTCACAGAAACATGACCGCCTGCTACGGAACGGCTTGAGATCAAGCGTCTGATATTCAAAATTAATCCCAGGAGGACGAGGCAAGATACGTTCCCTTTCCCTTCATCCACATCCAGGCTGCAGATATCTCTCTTCCATTAACTCAGCTCTCTCCCTCCCTTTCTTATCCCCCAACCAGGTTTCCTTCGTGGGCTCGGAGTTCATCTCTCTATTTTATTTTATTTCTCTCCGAACCGCTGAGCTAAATGAGGGCTCGGATCCCACGCTCCTCATTCCGACAGCTTTCAATGGGCACTCTCAGCTGAGTGAAACCTGAGAAATGCTGAGCGCTCCAGGGCAATGCGAGGTGAAATGAAGACGAACCGGGACTCCCACTGCTCTCCCCTTTGGGAAGAAACACAAGCAAAACCCAGCAGGGAGCATTCAACAACAAGTTCCTCGACCCACACCTACTTAGAAAGGGTTTCAACCACAATCACTGCAGCACAGGCCAACAAAATCCTTGCGTCAGCAGATGGGAATGTCTCAAAACACAATGTCTTTCACCCAAGCACCATATGGGTGTCCATAGCTGAGCGTGGCTGGGTGCTCCCCTCGGAGCAGCTGCTGGAACACACCAGCACGTTGCACGGCCCCGGGGCTGAGCAGCAGATCTGCAAAATAAAAAAACTCTGCTTACAAAATGAGGCGTTAAGAAACGGAGCCCCGGCTATGGCAGCTCAAGATGTGTAAGCATCTGGTAATGGTGATCGCTGGGGACACCCAGGAACGCAACCCAGTGTGGAGATGCTCAGGGCAGCATGGGGGAAGAGGGCACGGTGCTGATAGGCAAAGCTGTCTGCCAGCTCACGAGTGGGTATGGGGAGTGATGGCAGCTGCATCCCAGTGTTCTCACCAGCACAGTGCTGCTCGAGGGAAGTCCTGCTGGGAGCGCATTGGGCTGAGCACCAGGCACCAAGAGAGCTGAGCAGCATGCAGCAGGATGCCTGCAGCTGCCTGGTGGGGCTGCATGGTGCCAGCACCTGCCTGAGCTCCAGCATCGCTGGCCCTCTGCATTTAGGTCCTCTGCTTCACTCTGCAGAGACCTCTCCTTCCTAACAAGCATGTTAACATAACATACAAAGCCCTCAAGCACTCTGATTCCTCAGGAGCCCCAGAGGAGTACAGGAAATTCTTCTTAATTACAATGTGTGTGTTAAATAAGGACACGAGAAAACAGCATTTACAATACCTGGAAAAGGCTGCAAAGACAACACCACTGCTCTTAGTTTCCCCTTTCTCTTTCTTTCCTTTAGGGGTGGCCATCACTCCTGGGAGCTGTGCAGCCCCCAGGGACTGAAAGACATCAATGCCACAACACGGTCAACGAGAGCCCCACCCAGGGGCTTCAAGCACGGGGAAATGTGGAGCTGTGATTGGAGATGCAGAAAGCTGCAGTCATGGTGCTGCAGAGGACAGATCCCCTGACACCAAGTTTTAAATAAATAATTACAAGCAAGCCGTTATCTCTTTAGCAGCAGCCTCAGACCTTGAAAAACCCACTGCAGTGCCACTGCAGCCCTCAACTCCTCTGTCACCCAGCGGGTTCCCAACATCACCCATCTGTCCCACTCATGGGAGTTGAATTCTGCACCAGGGGACAGCGTGGTTTTGTCACTCCCACGGTGTGTCCCACAGCAACAGTGTTGTGGATACATGGGAACACACCTCTCCCTGCATGGGTGTGCACAAAGCCACCTCACACCATCAGGACAGGGTGGTGGGATGCTCACCTGGCCATACCAGGTCCGTCCTATACCGCACGGACCCATTACTCCTCCCCGGAGTGCTGCCAATGGGAATTTGCTAATTAAGAAATGATAATGAATTCCCTCTGGTGCCTATTCACAGCACATTTGTGCTCCCCCTCTGCCAGCTCTCGCCCATCAGTTGGCTGGTGGGAACTTGACTGAAATTGGGGGGCTCGTGCCAAGAAAGCCACGGGCTTTCATCCGCACAACCACGGGTGCTCACGCCAGGAACAGAGCTTAACATCGTGTTCATCCAAGGAGAGAACAATCCCACCCTGCCTGTGACTCTCTCTGTGGCAGCGGGGAACAAAAACACCACGTCACTGAGAGTTCATCTCTGTTTGACGTCTGCAAGAAGTCTCTCCTCCCTAAGAACTGCTGATAAACAAAGTGACAGAGTCCCACCCAGCAAGTGCTGCCCAGTGCTGGGGGAACCTTGGTCTGCACACCTGGGGAAGCAAAGCCAAGAGGAGAGGGTGAGGAGGGGTGGGTTGGTGGGACAGGGATCCCCCCCCAGCCCTTCTCATCGCGCACAGCTGACGCTCCAGCAAACAAACGGAACTGGGATTGACGCTCAGTCAGTTCCAGGCACGCCTGCTCCTCAGACATTTCTTTTCATCCCCAAGATGTCTCAACATCTGAGCGCGGTAATTCCCCGGTGATTAACTTCGTTATTTATTTAAAACAAGTCGCGTGGTTTTCACAAGCGCGGCTGTCACCTGTCATCTCTCCCCGACAGCGGGACAACACGGGGACGATGTGACAAATGCCCTGTGCTGCTGGTAGGATCCCCTCTGCAGGGAGCATGCCCTGGCACTGCTGGGGGGGCACACACCCACTGAGTGCTGAGGTCAAAGGACGGTTCAGACGACGCTCAGTGCCCTGCGCTCAATCAGACACCAAAAAGAACTGCAAAAGCAGTAGAAAAAAACACATCAGACAGCTCAGACAGGATGCAAGAGCCACGGCGATGATAGGTGGCATCACCGTGATGATGAGCACACGGCAGACACATGGAGCATCCCTCCACACCTGGGAAAGGAGCCGATGCCAGGCTCAGCACAGCACGGAAAACCCTGAAATGCCAACAGAAATGCTGCGAGGCAGCAGGGAGGCTTTGCAGCTGCATTCCTGCCTTCCCAGGAGGTGGCCAGGGCTTCCCAGGGAGAAACAGGAGACGTGAGAAACGCTCCTGCTTAAAATGAATAAAATATGTCACTCCTGATCTTGTAGCTATTAAATCACTGGCTATACAATTACTTAATTATGTAGCAGCGAAAGAAAGGGGGAGGGGGGGTGGGGGAGGTGGGGAGATGGTATTTTTCCTCCTCAAAACTTCAATTTGCTACCTCAAGAAAATAATTACTCGATTCAAACATTAAATAATTGAGACATTCATTAGTAGTCCCATTGTATGATTAGCACAAGGAAGGTACCATTTAACGACTGAGAAATTGATTCGCCGGAGAAAGTCAGGCTTAATGGGATAAGCGTGGCGCGGCCGGGCGGGCACTCAGCGGGGACAGGGGCAGCCCTGACGCCTTGCTGGGCTGCCATGCTGTGAGCCACACAACCACAAACACCCTTGTGCTCAAGTCACAACGGGTAGATAAGTTCCCCCTGTCTGCACGGCCAGGGTGAGGTTCTCTGCACCCACTCTCTGAGCGTTCAGGACCCTCCCCGTGCTCACCCCCCTTTCAGATGCACTATTTAGCACCTTCCTGAAATAAAAACCCTTTGAGATCCATCAGCCCAGACCCCGGCTACACCTCAAACGTGAACCCTGTGTGCATTCACTGTTGCTGCAATAACCAGCTGCCAAATCAGTTGAGCCGGGAGACAGGAAGCAGGAACTCTTTATCCCTCTAGATGCAATCGAGCGATTTACAGAGTCTGCAAAAATAAAAAATAAAAACAAACAACAACAAAAAAAACCCAACCCTATTGCAAATGGTGCTGCTGCTCAGCACGAGGTGGGGAGGGAGCCAAGCGGGGTGGGCAGAGGACAGCAGCTCTGCAGCTCCCATAAAAGGGAGAGGGCAAAGGCAGCACCAAAGGGAACGCAATTACAAGCAATTATTGGCAGAGGCTGCCATGTGGAAACATTCTCATTGTTTAAAGTTCGACCCACTGCGAATATCTTTCTTAAAATGGTTATTGCCTTATCCTCTGTGATCTAAATAGCGCTCTTCACACTCGGCTGCTCTTGGAAGCAGTGCAGCTCGGAGAGGAGGCTGCTGAAAACAGAGGATTTTGGTCGGCCGCTGTTTCCCTCCTGACCCATTTCCATCAGTGCCTGGAACCCGGGGGGAGGTTCCCCCCCCACCCCCCAGCAGCAGCTCAGGGTCTGTTTGGTTGGAGCAGCAATGTCACCTCCGAGTGATGCCACCAGCAAACAGTGGGGAGATTTTGAGACGGTGCTGAAATGGGGCTGGAACAAAAGTGGCCGTGTCGTTAATCTTGGCTCCATTAAAAAATAATACAGGATCAAAGTTTGCCAAATAGAAAAAGACAAAATCAGCAGAGAATTACTTTAATTACTACCTTCAAGCTTGCAAAAAAGGGCATTACAACGGAGAGCACACACGAAAGAGAAACTATAAAGGAAGTACTTGACAGTGCCCCTTTAATTAAACTGCTCTGAATATCATCAGCAATGGACCTTTGGAATTTAAAGCCAATTACAATCTAAATACAAAAGTTACTTGCTTGCCAAATTGCTTACACAACGTCTTTCAGAAGTGGGCTTGGTGCACAGGGAAGAGCCATCGCTCTGCGGTGCACTTTTATCCACTATTTATAAGCTGGGTAACCTCAGCACAGAAAATCCTAAAAGGAGCAGAGAGAGGATGCCCCACCAGGCTGCAGCCATTGGGGTGAACATGCCCATGATACCCTGTGACCCTCACAGGGGTCACCAGCTGACAGATGTGGACCCTTCAGCCCCTCCAGGGCCTTGGTCACTGTGCTGGCCAGTCGAGTATTTCAATTTCTGAGCTCAGCACTTTGGCTAGTGTGCTTTGCTCGTGCTTCTGGGATCCAAGCTTCCAACACCAGCTCAAGAGGAACTCAAGCCTCAAAAACAAGCTTTCCAAATGGACTTTCTACTGCTCACCAGCCCAGGGAGGTACACGAAAGTCTCTGCAGCTGCAGCTGGAGCTGCCAAGCTTTAGCATCTCCCTTGTGGTTGTACTGACAGCAAGGACTAGGGTTGAGCAAATAGCAGAACCTGCACTGGCTCCTGAGCAGCTCTCGACAGGCAGACATACGTGGTTACAAGCAGGATGACAGAGGAAAAGAAGGAACCCTACAGCCTGCCTGCTGTCACCACTTTTTCCCTCCAGAAACCACTGAAGGATCCCATCGCTTTCTGCAAGGTTCAGATCAGACCCTGATTACGGCGCAGCGTAACTCTGCAGTTTATCTCCCGGACAAAAGGATATGACTGCAGTGACAGGAGGCAGTGGTTTGCACAGTGACAGCTGTCCCTGCACTGCACTGGCACAGAGGGACGGATCCTGCTCCCTGCAGCTGGAGGGGAAGCAGCTGCACCGGGGCAGCTCTGCATGGGACTCATCCACGGGGAGGTACAGGGCAGCGTGGGCCTTTGAGCAGCATTGAGTACCATAAGGAGGACCCCCAGCTTGTGTATTAAGGGGTGAGAATGGGACCAGAAGGCAAAGGGTTTGTTCTCTGGTGCCCAGAGGTTCAGGTGATTAAAGCAAAGCGACAATTAAGGATGAGATCCCTCTTTTCTCGCACACCTTTCATCTTCATGGAAAAATCCCACGGAAATATTGCAGACTGTGTGTGTGTTCTACTTTCAAAGGAAAATGGGGAATCATATCCCTGTCACAGCATTTGATGGGACAGCTACAATGAACCCAACAGAAATATTCATTGCCATATGTTCTAGGAACGCTTTCCGCAGACGTTCATTAGTATCATTGCCATGAAGCTCTACAGGACTTTCCTACAAAGAGAGTGGGGATGTCAAAGCAAGTGGCAGTTGCTAATTAAACTGCAAACATCACCCTGAGTGAGGAAGGTGAGGCTCTACGTCTCCATTTGGAGGACTGAGGAAAGGGAGTGTGATGGAGCACACTGCAGAGGCATTTGCTATGACAGCAGAGGACCCAGATATCAGCTCTGTCCCTGGTTGTAAACCCATCTCCCCAGCCCTACAGAGAGCCAGGCTGCCTATGGGAGAGTGGTGATGTCTATGAGTTCCATATATTTGCATTTGCTGGTAAACAAACCCAAGCACAGAGATGCTTTCTTGCATAATGTGGCTCATGCAAAATTCCCCCGTAAAAATCGAAACAAAAACCTCCAACCTTAATAATTAAAACAAAGGTACCTCGAAGTTTGGGAAGCCACATCTGACACTTCCCTCATGACATTTAGCACTACGTTTCAATTTGGTATTTGTTAATATTTAATTGCAGGGCAGCTGAGGGTCCTGAAGGGCTCTACATGCGGAGGAGTTGAGAAGCACTGCCCCTTTGCATCACTCACATTGCTTTTGCTGCAGCCTGCTGTGGCGTGAACCACCCCACATCTCAACCCTTCAAAAAGCTGCTTCAGCCACCCCGAGTGAGAAACCAAACCTGGCAGATAACCAGATCTGGGGGAGCCTTCTGAGGTGGAAGAATGAACCCATGATGGAAAACAATTGCTAGGCCAAAGCTGCAGGCTTAAATAGAAAGATTCGGAGCCTGGAACAGCAATCCAGAAAGAAAACAGAAGTAGGCTCATGGTTTTTCCAGGCAATTCCTTCCATCCTCAGCCAGAGGATGTAGCACAAAGAAGAGAAACACAGCAGGAGAGGGATGGGGTTAACATCATTTGGACACGATGCCTTATTTTGTCATCCTGCACCTTCCAAGTGCCCACCCCACGCCTCTCTCCTGCTCTGAAGCAAATACTCCTTTCTTCCCCATAAAAGGACACAGCCCACAAGCGGGAGAACCTCTGAGCTCTGTTTCCAAAATGCACTCTTCCTGCTGCACGATGCTGGGCTCTGCCTTGCCTTCCCCATGCAATAGGGAGGTGGACAACACTCACCCACCTCAACGCACTGCTCTGAGATCCTGGAATGTGACAGTGTCACAAATGCCACTGTTAATGATTTAATGCTTACAGTCTTGCAGCTATCCCACTCAAGGATCTCCCCATGGAGAGAGTCAAACACGTGCGTAGAAGGACTGCAGAACACAGTTATTTTGAGTAGATGGATAGACAGGCAAAAAGACAGGGCTTGACAGCAAGCAGAACATCTCAGAGAATCTCAGCTGTTCAGCAGTCATCCATCATTGCCTGCAAACACCAGCAAGATGGGGCTGAATAATCACAAGAAAGTTTTTAGCACCTGTACTCACTTCTATAGGGTTTTAAATTGCATCTCTTGGACTAGGCCTCGAACCTGGCTCAGTCACCAGGGACATCACCCCGAGGTTAACGTTCACAGAGCGAAATAATGTTATCTAATATACATATGAATATGTATTCTATGCATCTGAGGTGCACTGATGCACACCTCCTCCTTCCCAGGTTCACTGCGCGCAGAAAAAGGTGAGAGCTGGAAGGAACACTTCACACTTTGTTAGTGGGGAAACTGAGGCAGACTGAGGCAAGGTGACCTGCCCACTGCCCCGAAACTAAAACCCATTTCTTACAGCCACAGTCTGCTCACCGAACCATCAGCTCACACTGCTTTGTCTTCCCCTCTGACCCCAGCCAGGAAAGTCATTTCATTCTGCAGACACATGCTGGGCAGATGCACTTTTTGGTGCCCCCTCGGCAGCAGTGATGAAGTACCATTTCCTCCCAGCTCTGCAGGCAGCACGGAGCAAAGCCCACGATGCTGATGAGCAAACAGAAAGCTGCTTTTTGTTCTCTGCCCCCACCTAATGAAGCACAGGAGCACTTCAGGATGTTATTGTTTTTAATCAATACAGAAAGAAAATGTTCATGTCAGTTCCCCTCCAAGTCAGGAAAACATCCCCTTTCCGCCTAAGGAGTGAGTGAACTCCTCTCAGTAAGAACAGTGTCTACAAATTCCCGAGCCCACCTCCAGAATAAAGGGAAAGGAATGAAAAATGATCTCCTATCCCCTGGAGGGAGATCCAGAGGACTGTGCTGGGGGAAGCGGCGGCCGCTACATGGGAACAGAAGGACCTGGCAGGCAGGCAAGAGGTTGGACTTTGCAATCTGCCTCCTCCATCTGAAATTCAGCAGAGGGAGGAAAGGAGGAAGGGAGATTATGGTTGGATGGGACCACCGAAGAATGGGCTCAACGTGACTGGAAGAAGGGATGGACAGCAGAAGATGGGCACCAGGGGATGGGCAGAGGGGATGATGGGTAGCGGAGATGATGGGCAGCAGGAGAGCTGCCACCAGAGCCACGTGTGTCATTTACAGAGGAGGAATCTACAGCACAGACATGGCACGAAAAAAAGCACAGCAGCGC
This sequence comes from Odontophorus gujanensis, assembly GCA_013399175.1. NCBI lineage: Eukaryota > Metazoa > Chordata > Aves > Galliformes > Odontophoridae > Odontophorus > Odontophorus gujanensis. The sequence continues at coordinate 1,068,765 of VXAB01004760.1, forward strand.
AAGGAGCCTGGAGCAGATGGGTCTGAGTTCAGCAGAGAAGATGGGCACAGAAGCTGGTAAATGCACGCACGGCAAACACCCGATTTTACTCTTCTTCCCAGCGCAAGAAACTCAGAACAAAGATCAGACGTGCTGCTTTTCTAAACACCGCTCCCAGCAGTGACGGCGGAGGCTGGAGGCATTCAGAGCAATTTCCTGCACACATGTCACTGTCACGCCTCCAAACAACGGCCTTAAAATGGACACCCGGGCTGGAATTTACTGTCTGCAGAGACAGCACAATTGCCTTCCTCGTCCTCCTCGGCGAGGAGGAAAAGCAGAGGACGGAGCCCGCACCATGACGGCAGCGGGACGGCGAGCAGACGGAACTGCCGACGGCCCCGCGGCGCTGCCTGGCATTCAGAAGGCAATAATGAAGTGAGCATCTTTTGAAGATGCCTGCGAGGGGTGCTTCCCGGCACACCGAGGTTAGGTAGCTATTAGAAGTGGTTTTGTTTTGCCGGCGAGATGGGGCTGTTAAGCTGCTGGCGTCTCCTCTGCGGAAAGGAGATAACTGATCTTCTCAGATCACAGTATATTAAAGTTCACAATTAATTTAGATAACTCCAGACAAGCTGGGTTATTAGAAAAAAAAAAAATTTAAGGGAAATCTGGAGATTAAGGCTTCTAAATCGGCAGGCATTAGGGAGAATTGAATTCTTTCTTATATGGATGTAAAATCAAGTCTTTTTTATATGATTCAATTATAGATTGATGGGAAGACTCAGAAACATGGATTAATGATCTTTTCTTAAAGGAAAAATTATATAAGAAAAAATAAAAAGAGTCACATAACAGAAAGAATTACTACTCCCCAAACCGTGATTAAGGTTTAGTAGGTTACGTTCAGAACAGCGTAAAAGGGAATTTGTGGATTCCCAACCACATTAAGCGAGTATAAACGGAGATAAAGGAACCAGTGTGGGGCAGTAAATTACCGTCCCTGCAGCACGGCCAATGGGGGAAGCAAGTCTCCAGGTGATGGGAATGGCACACACCACGCTGGTGACTTCATACTGGGGAAGAGGATGTGGTTTATGGGAGCCCTGAAGCACCCAGGGGAGCTCTAGAGATGTGGGGTGATGGCAGCACTGATGGCAGTGGGGCTGGGCTGTTTTATGGCAGTCAAGAACACAACACTTCTTAACCATTCCAGCCCCCCAGACTCTGTGCATGGAGATTTACTGGACTTCAGGTCTCAGCCAGGGTACCTCAGCTCCGCCTCACGGGGTTAACGTGCAAACGAGCATCTTCACCATCTGCCAGGAGCAGATCCTGTGATAACAGAGGGCATCCGAGTACCTCAGATAATCTGGTTCCAACACAATATTCCTCTGATGCGAAATCCAACTCCTCCTCAGTGTGAATTAGCAGCCAAGTGCATTGTTAGCGCAGCTATTGTTTATTGCTTTGTCCAAATGGAGAATGCTATCTAGGTCACTGGTGACCGGGGATGTGCAGGAGGAGGAGGAGGAGGAGGAGGAGGAGGAGGCAGCCACACCGCATGGGCACTGCTATGGAAATTAGGGAGTAAGAACAGGCAGCGAGGTGACGTTGGCTGCCCCAGAGGATGGCGGGGATGCAGGAGAGCAGCGAAATCTCATTCACACCTCTGTGCTGACAGCCCTCGGTTCACAGGGCTGGAGGGAAGTGCAGAGGACACCGGGGTTTGCTTTGAGAGCTCGGCCTCAAAGTGGGAATTTGCAATAGGGTAAATAAGAACACGGTTTTTAAGGCACGTTTGGCATGGGGCTGGGGCTGCGCGCAAGGCTATTAAAAGGAAGATGGATTCAGGAAAAAGGAACAAATTCCCTCTCTTCAAAGAGATTTTGTTCTGATGAGAGACAAAACCTTTCTGGCAGCAGAGCTGAAGGCCAAGGCAGTACTTCGGCTGGTCGTTAATTTCCAGTCCCTTTGGGCGGCTCTAACATTCCCGCAGCAGCTATGAAACACGGCACAGACCCCCCAGACCAGGTGGGAACAGCAGCACTGCCACAGCGTGGGGATGAAGGAGAGCTGGGAAGAAATCACTGTGCTGGGAGGGATTTCTGCAGGGCCCTCTGCCCAGCTCTGCCCCTTCCTGCACCGCTATCCATGCACATCGCTAATGGCATCTTCTCGTCTCAAAACCCATTGAGTTCCTGCAGCACTTCCCCTCCAAATACCCACTCTGCTCACCACTCTCCATCCCGACCTGCCATTAATTGATTCGTACGGATCCTCTTCTCAAAGAAAATTGCCCGAGAACTCCAAATCCTGGAGGCAGTAACGAATTTCTGAAGCTGAAGATCTCGGGAAGTGGTAAGAGCCAGTGGGAGCCGGGAAACGTTATTGGTTTGCCTCCTTGTTTGAAAATTAAGGGTCTTTGGTTAAATCAAAGTTTCTCTCTCCCTCTAATAAGATGACAGCAAAGACTGTTCGACTGACTGCTGAGACACGGACTCCTCGCTGGCTTTAGATTACTCAAGTGCTCAGAATTTAATCTCAAATGGCTGTTATTGGATTTCGCTCGGACTAGCTGTCTGACAGGCATGGTAATAGGAGGCAGCAGCCCCTGGGCAGCTCCCCACATCTGGAGTTTAACAACCTGCTGCTTTGTGGGGGTTCTGCAGGAGCTTTTGCTCCATCGCCTTCAAGGAGCTGAGGCTCACGAGGAAAGAAAGAGCCGGTCCCCGTTTGCTCAAGACAAACCCGCTTCCTCCGTTGCACACAGAGGTATTAATTGTAAGCAACAGCAAGGAGCTGTGCGAGAAGTGATCCCTCCGGATGCGTTAAGGCTCATGGCAAGACAAGGCAATTCTCCAAAGTACACACGTACCTCGGAAGGGTAAATGTTTCCCAGCTCCTACCTGCGCACTCATGTCATTTACACAGCACCGTCAATCACTGCTCTCCCAAGAAGGGGAGCAGTGTAAACTCGTGTTTAATGCCAGATCTACACACATTTCTCTTCTCCAGTAAATGAGGCCGTTACATGTGTTGTGTCAATTGATTTTATAGCCTGGCTTTGCGCGTGTTTGCACGAGAAGGAATGCAGGCACTTCAATCAGATGCGGCTCTGCTCCATGTACTCCATCCCATCACAGACACATCCTGACCTTTACCTTCTGGCATTAAGCTCCTCCGGGCCACCGACCTCCTCAACCTTATCAGCAGATCCCACAGTGCAGACTCTGCTGTGCAAACCTTTCTCTCTGACCTAACTCCTGCTGCAGTGGGGCTACATTCATGTCCTGCATCTCAAGTAGAGACCAGCATCCAGAATCTGCCCCCAGATTCCACTGTGTCCAAGCACAGGCACGCTTTTGGCCATAGCAGGATAAAGCAGATGAGTTCTGTCCCTTCACATGTCCTCACTGTGCTCTGCTCTGCACCACACTGCAGCGCAGGATGCCATCACCCTTTGCAATGGCACAACTGACAAGATGATTTGCCCTCCCTTTAAGAAAGTCCTTTTCATCGCATCCTGCTGAAATAAAGTAACCTTCCTTGCTGAAATTATCCTTTGTAAATACCCCCCAAGGAGTGAGCAGTTCCTTTCTCCACTATGACTCATCCTCCTACACGACGGACCGTGAAAGGAGCAATCACGCTGTCATGTCAGTCTGCTGCAGGGATGGCACAGCCCCTCTGAATCACCCCTGAGTGCACACTGGGGTTCAGCTCCACCTGCTCACCCCACATCACCCACCTGCAGCGCCCAGGTGTCCCCACTTCCGAGCGAAGCCCCACCACGCAAAGCACCCCGAGGTGCTACCTGCATTCTGCAGGATGCACTCTGTAGCTCCTGCTTCTACCACTCGGGTGCTCTGCCTTCATCAACATGCACAGCAGCACCTTGTGAGGCTGGAGCGAAGGGAGATGATCCATCCCGAGGTGGGTCTTCACCCCCCCCCCCCCCCGCCCCAGCGGCTCTCTGCCGTT
>VXAB01004760.1:1073133-1095053 GCA_013399175.1 Odontophorus gujanensis
ACGCTGTCATGTCAGTCTGCTGCAGGGATGGCACAGCCCCTCTGAATCACCCCTGAGTGCACACTGGGGTTCAGCTCCACCTGCTCACCCCACATCACCCACCTGCAGCGCCCAGGTGTCCCCACTTCCGAGCGAAGCCCCACCACGCAAAGCACCCCGAGGTGCTACCTGCATTCTGCAGGATGCACTCTGTAGCTCCTGCTTCTACCACTCGGGTGCTCTGCCTTCATCAACATGCACAGCAGCACCTTGTGAGGCTGGAGCGAAGGGAGATGATCCATCCCGAGGTGGGTCTTCCCCCCCCCCCCCTCCAGCCAAGAGGGCTTCTGGCTGTAATTAACCACTCCAGCCCGTGTGCCACCTCTGCTCCACCACAAAGGAGCTGCAGCAACGACCTCCAAAAGCAAAGCCCCGGATTTCGCTCCCCACCACCCAGGCCACGCCACAGCAAGCAGAATGCAGAGGCAGGAGGCAGCAGAGCCATTCAAACCAGACACGGGCAGTTTAACAGAAACAGAGCCTCGATCCAACATTAATTTGCAGCATCCTGGGCTGAGCACTTCAGATAAACGGTGTCGGAGCCAGCAAGACGACAGAGAAAAGCTCGTGTGTACGGCACAGCTGTGTGCACACAACACCCCGTCCGTGGGCTGCTGCTCTGCTCTGACACGACACAGCAAGGCAGGAGGACCCTTCCCAAATCCCCAGCAACGCCTTTCCCCCCCGCCAGGCTTAAAGCCTCACCCTGCTCCAGTTATTCTGAAAGGGAATTTAGTGCCTCGCCATCAATTATAGCACCGTTGGACATAAGCATCGTTTATGCAGAACCGCTGTTCCCCAGAACAAAGCGAGTATCAGCCTCCTGACAAAACACTTTTTAGTAGGATTGGCAAACGAATAAAACCTCCCAATGAATACCAGCGTTCTGATGAAAAAGTCCTACTGATTTTAATAGAAAATGATCGTTTTCCTATAGGATTTTTGAGCCATCTCGTTGAATTTAATGGAGATTTTCTATTCCGGTCCACAATTATGTAAGAGTTAAGATACCTCCAGAGACGAGGAGATTATCTATTAAATTTTATAGGATTGCACAGTCATTTCCATAGAATCCTGTTATGTTTCTATAGTGCCTGACAAGTTTAATCCCTATTGAACTTTACAGGGACTTTTCCATAAGGGACAAATAGACACTGACATCTGTTAGCCACAAAATGAGTAATACTCAGAAAATAGAGGTCTTACACACCACCGCCGTACTCGGAATGGTTGAGAGATGCCTTGAACAAGCAGCTTAATGGGGAAAATGCATTCAATTGGTGTCACATGGCCACATTAGTATGGTTGTGTTGCAACATCTCTCTTAGACACAATGTCGTTTGTACAACCAACGCTCTACAAATTGTGTTTGCTACCGATGTGCACTTGATCTCAACATCCCATGCTGGGACTTTCCTGTATCAGAACAGGAAGAGTGAGAGCAATCTAAATTGAGGGGAAAAACGGCAGTTTGAAGCGCGGAGCCGGCGGTGTATGTGTGCACATTCCTCTGCCCTAATGCTACTAATAAATGCATCGACTACAAACCTCTCTCTCATTGCACTCCACTGCAGAGCTGGGAGGAGGACTGCGCTTCGCTTTCATCCACAGCGCTGGAGAAATTCAGCTGAGCTATCTGGAGACTGAAGTCTTTTCAACTTCACCATAAAGCGGTTCTAACAGTGAACAGAACGAGAAGGAACAGAGGAAGTTTTCCTACACCAATTTGTCCCAGGCGGTTCGAGGAGCAAATAAAGACACAGCACAGCCCCTGTGGGCTTTCTCCCACCTTTCCTTGTGTAATGACTTGTCAAACACGATGTATGCCTGCAATATGGCTGCAGCAGAATCAGCTGCTCCTCCCTTCCAGTTGTCCCTCCGGAGTCCCAGGGATGCTGCAGGAGGTACCACCTCTTGGATACAGCTCTGTGTTGGTGCAATGTCTCTTTCCTAGCCATTCCCACACACCACAAACCCCTTTTTCCAGGGAAAACAAGAACTCCTAAATGAAGTAGAACCTCTCTTGTCATGGTGATGACGTAGCTAAGCAAATACTCATTGCTGCATGGATTGTAGTAAGCACTTGTAATGATATCGTGGCAATAGGAACTATGCAGCATGTAGTAACAGCCAAGCTGACCTTCAAATTACACAGATGACAAGGCAAAAATCCTAAAGCAGTACAAGAAGTCTGATATAGATCTTTGGAGACAGAGAAGCACCAGCAATACCTGCACCCCAGTCAGCAGGCAGCAGCAGTGGGACACAGGGACCAAGTCAAAACCAGGCACCCACTGCTTGAAGACACTGAAGACACTGAAGACATACCCATGGCAACAAGAAGAACAAGCGCTTCCATATGTCTCCCCAACTGCATTTCCTTTCCAAAGAAAAGGACAACGTGATAACTGAGCACAGCATTAAAAATATGGCTTTAATATTTTATCGTTTGCCAAATGCTGTCGGGGTGTGGACGGTGGGTGTAGGGAAGGCTGTGGGGGTTGGTTTGGCTTTTTTCCTTTCCTGAGCTATGTGCAAAGGAATAAAATCCTTACTGATGACAGGATGAAGTCTTTTTGCTGGCTAATGCCCTGAGACCCATCCAAAGTGGGCGCAGACCTCGGAGGGGATGTCTGGCACCTGTGTGCAGCAGCACTGCAGAGACCAACACGTATTTGTATCTGCGTGCATCCCATACCCATGCAGCTGCCCTTGGCTCCTCACACGCTCACTTTAATCAACCCCTGTGCTTCCAGAAACCAAACTCAGCTTCATTGAATACTAATGAAGAGTTCTCGTGTCCCTTTTAAGATCCCATTACAGAATACACCAATATCCACAAAGAGAAAGCCTCATCGACTCTTCAATCCTGAGTGCTGTAAGACCGAAAAGTGAGAGAAATGAGAGAGGCTTGTAGTTCTAATACCCGAAAGGAAGCAACACGATACAGTCTTTGATCCAAGCAGGCAGCTGTGGGTTTTCACACACGCACAGCTAGCAGGAAAGAGAAAAAAGCTAGGGTGAATGCAGAGCAAAGCCAAGCAAGGTCACCCCATCCCCGAGCGGACACTTCTCCCCTACAGAAGAATCCTGCACGGGGTGGAGATAATCTCCCTGCAAGTGCTTTCTGTGCAGAGCATGGAAGAAATGCTTGTCCCTGGGAAAGGTTGGGAATATCTCCCGTGACGTGAGCAGCTGTGCCACTGCTCAGCAGGGATTCCCAGCAGGGCCCTAATAGCAGCCTGGGAAAACAGCAGCCAAGTCACCCGGCAGCCATCGCGAGACACTGCCCTGGGGAATTTCAACATGTTCATGCTATCATGCACATGGTGCAGGCACCTGTATTCAGCAGAGATGGACGCGCTCAAAACTGTGTCCATAGCAGCACAGGAAAGGGGTGAGTTGCATCTTGGACAAGGGCAGCTGCCTTTTCTTCACCCCTAGGGCTGCACAGAGACCTAGCTACTCCTCTAATTCAGTTGGTTAAAACTTCAAGTTACTAAATAAGGGCAGTAATAATATTAATGTCTATTATAATCAGCCACCTTTGCACCAGGTTGGTGCCTGGTGCAGGAGGGACTGGGTTTGAGGGCACCTCAAAGATCATCTGGTTACAACCCCCGTGCCATGAGCACTGTATTCAACCACTGGGTCAGGTACTCGATTGGGCTGCCCAGGGCCAACTCGAGCACCAAGGGAGAAGCAGGGGATGGCAGCACAGGAGATGGCCAAGGGAGCACAGTCAGGCATTTCATGGCCAGCCACAAAGCATGCAGGACCAGCCAGGCTGTTCCCATCCTTCAGCTTTAATGTCCTTGTAATGCAAGCTGGTACATCAAAGGGGACTGGGACCCCCCAAGGAGCGGAGTTGGCAAGCTTCTTACACCCCCTATCCTAGCAGCTTTGCACCTGAGTTAAAGCAGAGCAAGCCATGTCTCTATCTGTATGAAACTCCTTGCAGTATTTCATCCAGCACAGAATTAAGCATGAAGACAGCAGAGAGCAGGACAGGGAACATTCTGCCCCCAGCGCCGCACTTCAAACATCCGCTGCTCAGCGCAATTTCATCCCATCCAAAAGCAAGACAGCGTGCCCTCTGGAAGCAAATTTGGAGGGTTGGAAGGATGAAAATCAAGCTGCAGTGGGGATGGCAGGAGGAACCAGGAGAAACGGCCAGGCTCAGCCCCTGCATGCTTCAGGGGAAAGGCACAATTGTCACACTGTCACAGGGATGGGCGACAGGCAGAAACGGAGAGGAACTCCAGGATCCAAGCACACAACGAAAGCAGACTGCACAGCAAGTGGGGTAGAACTGCACCCGAAGGGAAAGCTCAGCTCAAGCACTGGGAGAGAGGGCTTTGCTTTCCTCTCGCTGCCACCCCGCAGCACGGAGCTGCTCGCCCCGGGCCAGGACTCTCCAGGCTGTGATTTGCAGTCTGTTCAGACACAGCTGTAGATCACTTGGGAGAATGAACCTACAGTTTTATAAACTATTTATTAGCCCTGTCCTGTAGCGCTACATCAATACAGCCATCGGTGAAGCAAAGCAGGAGCTATCAAAATACCATCTATCCAAAATAAGCTTCATAAAATCAGAGGCCAGTACAGCCTGGGATGGGATTGTGGCTTGACACATAAAGGGCCTCTCAATCTTTGAGATAGGCCATTAAAATCCTCGAGCCCTTTTGGTTCACAGAAGTCTAAAACAAAAGGGGGAAAATAATGGCAGGGGCAGGAGCAGCGGGCTGAGGGTGCGCAGGAGCATTATTTGATCCCACAGAGCTCAGACCACTCTTCCTCCACGCAAAACAACTACGGGTCCAAGAATATATTCTTTAATTTGCCTCTTTTCCTCTGCCTCTCCCGTACACTTCTGCGTGGCGAAGAAGCCACTGCTTTGCCGCAGGTGAAACTTTCTTCTCCCTCAGCAGCAGCACACAGGCGGGCGGTGCTGGGGGAAGGCAGGGCTGAGGCACACCGATAAAGGCAGGTCAATGCCTTGTCGGAGATGCTGATTAACATTTCCAGCCAGCACTCCCTCAAACTGCCTCTAAAACACATCTTAATAAACTGCATTGCAAATAGCCTTGTATTTCCACCTTGCCGCATCTGCTAGGGCAAGATAATATGCCAACCCGAGGAGAAGTGACATGCTGGGAATGAGCTGCCGACAGTCACACGACAAAGAGAACCTCGCTCAGCGCATCGCTGCCCACCCTGCAGGCAGCACCCAACCCCTGGGCTCCAAACAAAGGGAATACAAACTGACATGGGGTTTGGGGGCTCAAAGCGCCCGAGGGAGAAAACCACTACAGACTGAAACTCATTGCATGAGGAAAACATCTGACAGCTCTGAACACGGCGGTTGGTTACGCAGAGGCAGGCATCGTGCTTTAAAAGGTCGGGGTGAATTTAAGCACCTTTTCCCTGGGAATGCAGCTCTAACACCCAACAAACTTCACTCGGTGCTTCCCCTGAGGAACCCACCCAGCACAGCTCACTCCCAGGAGGGCTCGGGTAGAAAAAGCCCCGTGTTTGTACAGCAGCGACGCTCTCGGTGGCGAGTTTGCAGTGTTGTTGTAAAACACAGCTGGTCCCAAGTGCAGCAGGGCCCAGCATCACCTCCTGGGGAGCTCTGAACCTCCACTTCCCCGCACTGCAACTTAGTGCACGAGACAGACAGCGCTGCCAATCTAAATCACAACCCAGCTCCTCAAACCAGCGAACTGGAAATGAAGCTCGCACACCTTCGCCCCTTCCCCTGCAGGATCAGCCTGCTTCAGTAACATCAGAAGAAAGAGAAAACAGCTTGGGTTGGAGAAAGGGAAGAGAAAGGTTTGGGTTTACCTGCCAAGGAGCTGCCAACCACACAAGGATGTTTTACATCTCCCACCGTGGGCCTTCAAGTAGCTCAACAATAAACGGATGCCACTTACCTACGAGGAAGAAGAATATTAAAAGTTAAGGTTCACCGAGTTTTATAGCACCAGGACACGACGCTTTAAAAGCAGCCAATAATTTGCTTTTAAACTGGAGCCAACACAGAGGGAAAAACTCAAGTTTTAACTACACTTTATTAAAGGTCAGCGTGAATGGCACTGTGCTACAAAGGCCACTGTGCATGCGCTTTGTTTCCTTATTTATTCCTCGCAGTCTCACCTTGCTGCTTTTCCCACCCCCTGGCAGATGGGAGGATGCAGACACAGAGGCAGCACAAGCTTCAACCTCTGCCACACCAAGAAATCCCACTACTGCCCTTCCCCATCACAGAATCTGCTCCAGAGACATTAATACAGAGCAGATGTCCCTCCCATGCAGGACATCCTTCCATGTTTGGTTGCTTTTTTTTTTTCCAGACATCTGGAAACACGGAAAGGTGGCTGCACCCATCCAGCTGTTGCTCCATGGGCTGCTGTAGGCATGGAGGATGATGTGACGGGGGCATGTCTCGTTAATGTGCAACTGTGTGTACCCTAAATTACTTAAAGGCTGCCTGGGGCTACGGGCAGATGCCGCTCAAACACACAATTGAATAAATAAACGGAAGGTAGCAAAGAGAGAAGGGGAGGAATGCAAACGGAGAGCGATTGGCAGAGCTGCGTGCCAAGGTGTTAAAAAAGCTCCCACCGAGCTGCCTAGTCCTCTTCTGAGACTCCGCTGCTACGTGTTTCAGATGCTGAAAAGATTGAACTAATAAAAAAGAAATGAGAGAACTGTCACTGCAGATTACATGGTATTTATTCCAAAATCTGCTCATTATAGAAATTTGCAAGACAAATGGGTTTTTAGCAGGAAATGGCAGCTTTTCCTTAAGTGCATAACGAGGAGCGGAATTTGTTGGAAGCTGAATCTCTCTTTTTAGCTGCTCCAGCTCCAAGTCTTACCAACCACCCGAGAAATACTTGCAAGGCTGAAAAAACATTATTTTTTACAAAAAATTCTCCACCAGCCTCTTTATAATCCTATAAGAAACTACGATTAAGAAATATTTGAAGCAAGAAAAGCTCATTTGGCCTAGAGAGTTTCTAGACGGCAAGAGCTTCTATTGCTCCTCAACAGCATACAAACGTTATTGGTTGGAGCTGCTGCTAACTCTCTGGATCCTTCCTTCCTCGCAGGGAAAGCCCTTCACGAAGAAGAGTATTTGCTGGTCAGGCTTTAATCCCCCTGCCTTGATAAATGTTTAATTCCTGGTCCTGCCTTAGTATCTGAATATAGACTGGAGGTGGTTTGCATTCTGCCGTATCCAAGTGCTTCTAATGACATTTTGGCTTCTTTCCCAGCTAATTCCAAGTGCCTGAAACCCAAGCATCTCCCCCCTCCCCCTCCCAACATCATGGATGCACACGCGGATATTCGACTGATAATATACAAAGCCATAATATGCGGTTTTAAAACAAGTCTCTGCAGTGGAGTCTCAAGAAGGAAGAAGAAGAAGGGCAAAAATATGCCTTGAAATATTACAGAGTAGGAGCTGTCAAGTTGAAAAAGCTTCTACAAGGTTTTCAATGCCATAACTGTGTTATTTAGCTCGGGATGAGAATTTTCAGACACACATCAACAGGAAAGAAGGGGTCTGGGGAGGGGGAAAAAAAAAGAGAGGCGGCCTGTCTTATTTGCAGCTCTCCTTTGTTGGAAAGCAATTACAGCCTTACTCAATTTATGACCCAGAATGCACCCTAATCTACTTGTAAATGCGTCTTATTCACCACACAGCACTTTCAGATACAGCCAGGGTAAATAAACGGGAGATTGTTCCTACCTACGTTGCGGCACAACTGTTAATTGTAACGCCCCATGAAACTTAATTATGCAAAGCAGAGTGGCGACACTGCAGCCATTAATGAGATGTTTGATTCAAGAATAATTTGTTGTTTGGAGCCTCGGACTTGTTTTGCCTGTCCCTTCAACTGCGCTGCACTAATTCCCAGTCCGTGCTGATTTTAATAGGGTGTCAGTAGGGCACAAAATGGCGCAGCTGAGGAGACAACGGGAGAGCTCGCGGCTCCGAGCCCGTTCAGCTTCCACCATATGGGTTTCTTGCATTGCAGCAGTCCCGACTTCAATCTGCCTTCCCTGGAAAAGCAGTGATGGGAAACACAGCGTCAGGCTGCACAACGCTAGCGATGCTCCTGGGCACTTCTAGGCGCAGGTATGGAGAAGGGTTTGTCTACTCCTGGACTCTGCCAGCTCCTATAGATGTTCTGGGATATATACAGATATCTTTTTCCATTTGTTCTCTAAATGCACAAATAAATGCTGCTTCTTTTCATGCCCCGTCTAGGAAATACGCCCAGCCAACCACAAACAGCCCTAGAGGGCAAACCCAAACGTTTGTCCTTTTTCAAGAACCTGTGCTTCCAGCCCCGGTGCCACAGCTCAACCATCACGTCGTTTGCTGGTAAGTAGCATTACAGTAACCTCAAATTAAAGTACATAAGAGGATGAACAGACAAAGAAAAGATGATGACTTTGTACAAAAACATGTAGTACACCCACTGATAAGGTGTGTGATAGATAGAGCTACAAGCTGCCGCGTGGAGCCCTCCGCTGCTGCTCTAAGAGACTTTCTCTCTAAATGGGGAAATGAGATTGGTAGCCAGACCAAAGTCTATTATTTAAGCCTCCAGTTATTGATAGAAACACACTATCTTTTTAAATTTACAAGCAAGCAAGCAATTCAATTTCACCCATTTACAACGGCACAAGATGTTTGCTCATATCTACCGCGCAGATACCGGAGCTTCTCAGCTCTCCCCCAGTAGAAATCCCCCACCTCCTCCTGGCCTCGTTTTTCTTCCCGCTGACACCCGCAGCTTCCAACCCAGTCCAAGCCCTGACCCCTCCTCCCATTGGCCCCATTAATAGCCACGATGAGCGAGCTTTGGAGACCACAGCCACCCCAGCTCTCCCAGCCCATGAATCAGTAGGATTTCTTCCCTGTGTGGCAGAGGGAAAGAAGGGAGAAAGGGTACTTAATCTCTGATATATCTCTCGTTGATAGGAAAGACACTGCTGGCCTACTGCAACTGTCTATATTTTTCCATATAAATGCGACTCTTAAAACAGCAAGTCACGAAGAGGGTTTCAGACACATCCAAGGCCCTTGGGAACAGCCCCANTTCTAGGCGCAGGTATGGAGAAGGGTTTGTCTACTCCTGGACTCTGCCAGCTCCTATAGATGTTCTGGGATATATACAGATATCTTTTTCCATTTGTTCTCTAAATGCACAAATAAATGCTGCTTCTTTTCATGCCCCGTCTAGGAAATACGCCCAGCCAACCACAAACAGCCCTAGAGGGCAAACCCAAACGTTTGTCCTTTTTCAAGAACCTGTGCTTCCAGCCCCGGTGCCACAGCTCAACCATCACGTCGTTTGCTGGTAAGTAGCATTACAGTAACCTCAAATTAAAGTACATAAGAGGATGAACAGACAAAGAAAAGATGATGACTTTGTACAAAAACATGTAGTACACCCACTGATAAGGTGCGTGATAGATAGAGCTACAAGCTGCCGCGTGGAGCCCTCCGCTGCTGCTCTAAGAGACTTTCTCTCTAAATGGGGAAATGAGATTGGTAGCCAGACCAAAGTCTATTATTTAAGCCTCCAGTTATTGATAGAAACACACTATCTTTTTAAATTTACAAGCAAGCAAGCAATTCAATTTCACCCATTTACAACGGCACAAGATGTTTGCTCATATCTACCGCGCAGATACCGGAGCTTCTCAGCTCTCCCCCAGTAGAAATCNTTATGACCCAGAATGCACCCTAATCTACTTGTAAATGCGTCTTATTCACCACACAGCACTTTCAGATACAGCCAGGGTAAATAAACGGGAGATTGTTCCTACCTACGTTGCGGCACAACTGTTAATTGTAACGCCCCATGAAACTTAATTATGCAAAGCAGAGTGGCGACACTGCAGCCATTAATGAGATGTTTGATTCAAGAATAATTTGTTGTTTGGAGCCTCGGACTTGTTTTGCCTGTCCCTTCAACTGCGCTGCACTAATTCCCAGTCCGTGCTGATTTTAATAGGGTGTCAGTAGGGCACAAAATGGCGCAGCTGAGGAGACAACGGGAGAGCTCGCGGCTCCGAGCCCGTTCAGCTTCCACCATATGGGTTTCTTGCATTGCAGCAGTCCCGACTTCAATCTGCCTTCCCTGGAAAAGCAGTGATGGGAAACACAGCGTCAGGCTGCACAACGCTAGCGATGCTCCTGGGCACTTCTAGGCGCAGGTATGGAGAAGGGTTTGTCTACTCCTGGACTCTGCCAGCTCCTATAGATGTTCTGGGATATATACAGATATCTTTTTCCATTTGTTCTCTAAATGCACAAATAAATGCTGCTTCTTTTCATGCCCCGTCTAGGAAATACGCCCAGCCAACCACAAACAGCCCTAGAGGGCAAACCCAAACGTTTGTCCTTTTTCAAGAACCTGTGCTTCCAGCCCCGGTGCCACAGCTCAACCATCACGTCGTTTGCTGGTAAGTAGCATTACAGTAACCTCAAATTAAAGTACATAAGAGGATGAACAGACAAAGAAAAGATGATGACTTTGTACAAAAACATGTAGTACACCCACTGATAAGGTGTGTGATAGATAGAGCTACAAGCTGCCGCGTGGAGCCCTCCGCTGCTGCTCTAAGAGACTTTCTCTCTAAATGGGGAAATGAGATTGGTAGCCAGACCAAAGTCTATTATTTAAGCCTCCAGTTATTGATAGAAACACACTATCTTTTTAAATTTACAAGCAAGCAAGCAATTCAATTTCACCCATTTACAACGGCACAAGATGTTTGCTCATATCTACCGCGCAGATACCGGAGCTTCTCAGCTCTCCCCCAGTAGAAATCCCCCACCTCCTCCTGGCCTCGTTTTTCTTCCCGCTGACACCCGCAGCTTCCAACCCAGTCCAAGCCCTGACCCCTCCTCCCATTGGCCCCATTAATAGCCACGATGAGCGAGCTTTGGAGACCACAGCCACCCCAGCTCTCCCAGCCCATGAATCAGTAGGATTTCTTCCCTGTGTGGCAGAGGGAAAGAAGGGAGAAAGGGTACTTAATCTCTGATATATCTCTCGTTGATAGGAAAGACACTGCTGGCCTACTGCAACTGTCTATATTTTTCCATATAAATGCGACTCTTAAAACAGCAAGTCACGAAGAGGGTTTCAGACACATCCAAGGCCCTTGGGAACAGCCCCATCATGACTACACGATTACAGCGCGCGATATTGATGGCAACTGAGATAAAGAGTAACTTGCACTCCAGCACACTGAATCCTGCCGACGTCTCTAATAAGATCAGGACAGATGACAAGGCACTCAACTGTGCCCCAGCAAGGTCATTACAGAGCATTAATAAAGGAGTCTTATTATGAACATATCACTCAGCAATATTGCATTTCCCACCTTCTCTGTTCAGAGACGATGAGCGCGGCACTTTCTCACATCCCTGACCTGCTGACTTGTGCTTTTGTACTTTCAGCCATCCAGGCCAAACACAGCCAGCCGTCATCGTCATCTATTTTATTTTTTTTTGTAAGGAACATCAATCTTCTTACATCACTTAAAAAGTCGTGACCGCCTATTTGCATATCATTCGGGTGCAGAGAACTTCTTCAATTCTCCTTCCCTTTACCTTCTCCAACCTCCTCCCAGCACAACCTGGTTTTTTCTCAGCACCACAAAGGAGCAGCCGCAGGATGCAGCCACTCTCCTCCTCATGCAACGCAGACGAGAAGATTTAGGTATGCGAGATCTTCCACTGCCCTCTTCCCACTTTAATTTGGAGTCCAAGCCAGGGAGAACTGCCACCACCACAACTTCACACTGGGCTCAGCTGAGACTGAACGAATTCATACCAATTCAACGAAGAATTTTTGGCTCCCAGGAGATAAAAACCACGCTTGGAGAAGGGCGTGATTTTTTTTCCCATAACATTTTTCTTCCCCCACCGATATTTCATTTCAGGCACTGCTTCCATTTTGTAGGGGAAAAAAAATCAAAATCAAAAACAATCCGACTCCAATTGTTCAGAAGTGCTATGAAAAAAACCCACCCTGATATTCACAGAGCTCTGGTCCTGTTGCCCTAATTCTCACCTCCTCTTATTTTGTAATTTCCTTCTTTATGACATGGTGACTGGAGCCGTGCACAGTGTCTCAGACGTGCACTCAGCTCGGGCTGAGATATTATTGTTGATTTATACGGGCTGGCTCTGCTTAGGGAGCGGTGATTTACTTTGCTGTGTTTTCACAATGCTGCTATCTCTTTGGAGACAGATATCGCCCTCATCTTCCCACAGCCAAGCGCCCGGTGCTAAGCACTCAGCGTCTCGCACACTGCTGAGACACTTCCACATCTCTCCTCCTCTCTCAAGCTTTGTTTCAAAGAAGGTCATTACCACTTTTGTTTTGCTCTGTAACACTTTAACAGCCCAATTAGGAGATGGGCAGCACTTCAGTAGGTGCAGGCCAGAGCACGCCCTTATGCCTGGAAAGCAATTCTCCCTTACATTTGTAGACACTTAAATACGGACCCAATCTTATACTCCACTTATCTGCACAATGGAGCAGGTCAGGAGTTTTTCTTCCCAGCTCTGCCTCATGTTTCAGCTCTGCCTTTTGTTGGTCCCCTTCTCTCAGTGCTGCAGAACAAGCATCCGGGGTCACTGTCAGCCCTGCAGGAGGATTTACTTCTCTCCCATATAAGCAATCCCATATACAGTGGTGTCTCATTTTTACGACCCTGTGCTAGAAGCTGCCCAACATCCAGATGAGTGCCCGTCCCCATTGGGGGACGTCTGCAAGGACAGCCTGCTTGGACCACTGTGTCTGCAAATGATCCTCGGGGACAGAAAGAGGAATGGGAAAGACCGTACAGCAGAACCTGACCATAAAAACCCACTCAAGGGACCCACTGTGGCTTTGTCTTTTGCAGTATTTTTATATATACATATATCAATAAACACTTTAATAGAGCAAGTCTTCTCTACGTCGCCTTTTGGGCACTATTTTGCAAGCAAAGGTACATCACTGTAATGCCACGCTTTCAAAAAAACGCCCCAGGAAAGTTGCTCGTTGGCCAAAGGTGGCATTCCTGCAGTTAGAGAGCAGCAGAGAGAGAGAGAGAGAGACTGGAATGCATGCTGCTTCTCCATCATGCATGCATTTATGAAGCCATTTACATCCAGCTCCCATCACAGTGCTCGTTTACCATAACACACAAGCACCAGCAGACCAGCATCCCTGGTAAAAGAAGGAGATGGAGGTAACTTCCAGCCCATAGCAGCAGAGCAAGCCCCCCAAGCCCCTCCAGATGCACACACTGCAGATGTGCTGCTCTATTCCACACCCCAGCCCCAGCACTTCCCTTCTCTCCCTCCTTTTGCCCCCGTTTCCCCCGCCGCAGGACACCTCAAAGCCAGCTCACTAACAGAGATATTGAGATGCTTAACAATCGAGCAACGCACTGAAAGCCTTTGAACAAGTGGCTTTATGTGGGTACAATGGTTCACCCCGAACAATAATGCATCCTCGCTTCGTGCTGCCTTCTGCAGTGACTGTCCTCAGCCAGCCCTCCTCCAACTGAAGGCTCTTCATTATTAGTGATGAGCTAAGAAGCACGGTGAATGCAGCTTGATTTTGCAGCTCCAGCAGTTAGGGAAAAAAGAATACATCTCATAAACCTGTAATCGGTGCAAACTCACTGTTGAAATCATTGAGGGAGAATAAATATGGAATCCCACCGCCGCTTCCCGTGCTTTCGAGCTCATGTTTTCCCTTGCTGCCTTCTCCCTGCGAGAGGAACGCAGGCTAGACACCAGCTTGCCTTCCCTTCCCTCCACTCCCACAGCCCTTGCTCTATAAATTGTACCACTTACATCCACGAACAACTTCCTACACACTTTGTAAACTCTAATGTGCTCTTAAGGAGTTTTACGCAGTTCCTCTCTGATGCTCATAAGTATCAAATCTTTCAGGTGCAGCAGCGAGAGCCGAGATCAAATGACAGGTTGATTTAGTGTAGCTCTTACCAACAGCTTGCAGAAATTAGAAGTAAATAGGAGGTCAAACAGCTCGCGAGTAATTTGACATTGGCAAATGCGCCTTCGTTAGGATCCTTCAGTAACAGAGAACAGTTGCACCCTTCCTTCACCTGAGCACTCCACAGCAGCAGAAGGGTCACTGCAGCTAAACGTGCTCTGACAGAACAACACTTTAAATGGTCCTTATTTTTAACACGGGATGAGTATTTTACATAGAGCCCTCAAACCACAGCGGCGGCGTGCTGCCGTGACAGAAAATGGCTCAAAAGCCAAAAAATAATAACAAAATCATAACAAAAAAGCAACCCGAAACAATGGGAATTGGAAACGCAATATGTGACCATCCACAGTTGTTAAATGTCAGCCAGAAAAGCAAAAACTGTGTGGGCATAAGTGAGGGTGGAACTCAGTACAAACATCCCCACGCGTTCCAGACACCGGTGGTGGAGAAACAGACCCAAACTCCATCAAAAGCTGAAATGAAAAACACAGTGAGGTTTATGAAGACTTAAAATAAAGGGGAAAAAAAAAAAAAAACAACAAGAGATGAAAGAGAAAAAAAAAGCTGCACTCATGATATACAGCACGGCTGGAAATGAACACGTTCTGCAATAGACTTCAGATGCTTTTCGGATGTTGATTACCTCTTAAATCTCTTTCATAAAATATAAAGGTAATTAGGGACAAAATAATGACACAGTGAGTGCCGACTGCTTAAGGCTTCAGGCTAGTTCAAAAGTGCAAAATAATATGGACTGTTCTGAAATAAGCAATAAAAGAATTATGGGGTTCGAATGACTTTCAAAGGTATTCCTCTGTAAAGCAGCCAGAGGTCCTGGGCGAGGAGGGCGAGAGATTGCCTGGACGTGGCCACGAATTCACTGACTGAAGTCAGGATTCCACAACAAAAGAAGGAAAAGAAAGGAAGAATAGGCTGCTGCAACTATTACAAACGAGCGTGGCCAGAAAAATGCTTCTGAAAAATCTCCCATTTGGACTGTGGTCTATGATAGAGGGAGAAAGCAAGTCTCTGCACCTTAAGGACCTCGCGACGAACGCCCCATCACGATTCCCCACTCTCCCAAGCACTGCGGTCTGCACATGGGCCCGACTTCCCAAAATAGTGGCAGCATCACCAAGCCCAAGTCAGTTCTTGATTTCTCCGCACCTCAGTTTCCCATCTGTCTAATGGGAATAATAACACCGACCCATTTCATAGCTACATTAGCGTTCCAGGAGCACTTAGATGCTATGGTAACAGGCGGCATTACGTCGCCCACGCTCCCCCATCCTGACTCCATTATTCAGCAGAAGGCAGCCAGGCCAGAAGAAACTTCCTCCCATGCTGGATGAAGGATGGGCAACACACCTTGCAGACCTCAGCCTCGCTCCAGATTCCTTTTTACGCGCCCTATGGGGCACGCCAGCTGCTCTATGGGTGAGTGGCTTCATCAGGGATACCACCCACAGCAGAGCAGAAATGTCAGCTCCAGGCTGCCCATCCAGCTTGCTTTGCAGGAGATCAAGAGAAGAAGAAGAGAGGCAGAAAGAGCTGAGAAGCTCAGCGGAAGACACAAGCCCAGCTCGTACTGAGGGCTGGGCAATGCTTCAGCACCACTTTTCTCATCCTTCCCCAATGGGCAGTGGCACACGAGCATCCTGGTCTCAGCAAAAGGGCCACCGAGAGCAATTTTGACCCATCCCACAGCTGCCTTGGCCATGCATTGGTGTTTGCTGCTCCCCAGAGTCACTGCTGCAGACAGGCTCTGCTGTATTTTAGCCCCGACATTACCCAGCAGGCAGCGAGAACTGGATACTCATTAACTTCACTGAGATGGGAGCAGCTCCTATAAAAGGTACTGAAACAAATCCAGCACTCAGTGCGTGTCAGGCAGCGAGGCTCAGGGCTGAGATGTGCCCCTCTTGCTGTTTGCTTTTTTTTCCTCTTCCCTTCCAGTTTTGTTTTTTGCTTGGTGACATTTGGAAGAGAGAGCCCTTGAAAGCTGCGGTGTTGGGCACTCACTTCATAGCCCTCCATCATTCCTGCTCCCAAGCTGTCACTTAGCAGAAGACATTCAGAAATCTAACATTTCATCTCTCTCCCTCCTCCTCCTGCCCTTTGATCGCCTCCCTTCCGCACCTCTACACCTGGTAGGACAAAGACCTTTAACAAATGGGAGCAATGGGCTGAGGAGCGAGCTCCGGGAGGGATCCAAGGCAAGGCAATCAGATTTACAAAGCATTTGCTACAGGCACCGCCAAGATTTTGGCAGAGATGTTGAGAGATTTGTGAGCAGCATGCCAAATGTTCTAGAGAGGGGCTCTCAGCTGGTTAGCAGGGAGTTAAGCGTGGCAAATAGTTAACAGTTAATGGATTGCCGAACACTTGGCCAATGAGTCAGTGCTCAGCTTATAACTATGGCACGTAGCCACCAGCAGCAACATCTACTGATGGATTTACACCAATCTACGACTAATATCTGCAATATGTTTCTAACATCTGCTAACCCCTTATTAACTCTATACAGACTCGTGAAGAGCTATCAATAAATGTAACTTTAATAGGAAGGCTGACCCTATTGCTAGCATCAGAACAGAAGCAGAAATCTCATTATATCACCTTTCCTAGCTGGGCACCTTTTCTCTGATAGGAATCCCATGAGAGCATCGGGCAGGATGGGAGCAGCACCTGTCCTGAGTGCGGAGGAACAATCCCCCTCAGCGTGAGCAGCAAAATCCAAAAAGGATCCGAGGCTGAGCACAGCATTTTGGGGCACCTCCACCCTCCTCAGAGACGTTGCAAGTAGGCATCACTTCCTCTGGTGGTGGAAACTGAGCTAAAACGCAGCTAGCAGCTCAAGGTCAGAGCATCCCTACCAGCACGTCCTTGGGACTGCACAGCCCCTGCCCTAAACCTCAAGGCAGAGCTCTGCATCAGGCCGTGCGTTCCCCTCCTCTCCCCCACAGCCACTCCACGCCGTCGATATTCAAGTTCCAAACCATTAAAAAAGAAGTTCTTAACAAGCTCGAGTGCAGTGACCTCATTCTGCATGCAGCAGCCTCATGTGCTGCAGCAGATATTTTACTCTTCCTATATTAGAGGTGAAAAGCGTGTATTTAGGGAAGGCACCACGGTGCGAGCCGTCAAGAAGGATGGCAGGGAGTCAGCTTTCCTTCCCCTGAAGGAGGTCGTCCTCTTTGCTCACAGCCTGCTCACCTTCACTCCCTGCTGCCAGCACAACCCAGTGCATGGGGGAAACTGAGGCAGGAGGGCTTACGGGGCCACGGTTCTGCTGCTTTTGTGGTTGTGTTCCACTGCCAGCTCAGCTCTGGGGGCAGTTGGCACCAGCAGCATTCACACATCCCGCATGGACGGGGCCGGATCCCATGCTAAAGCTCAGCTCCTCCACCCCCTGTGGCTCCAGAGTCTCACGCTGCACCAGCTTCACCCACTCCTTCTGTCCAACTCCGCCGCTTCCAAAATAAATAGGTTTTTATCAGCACGGTTGTTAAATCTGACCAAGAAGAGTTGCTCCTATGGAAAAAAACAACCTGCACCGCGGGCCAGCACCACTGTCCCACACTCAACAGAAAAGCTGTGGCTCTGTCGTCGTTTCTTGCATCCAAGCCACTCGCATGGCTCTGCCAACCTCCACCACCTGCTCTGCTTTCCATGCTCTGGCCCCGGCTGCTGCAGCCCTCTGTAGTACAAAAAACTACCCTGGCATGGCGCGGATCCTTCCAGAGAGCACTGAGGTTTGCAGCCTCCGCCGCGGCACCATCAGGCACGCCTGGCTGCGATGCTAATGCACTGCGATTCTGCCACGCGGAGTAATGGACATTGCAGCACGAAATTAACGGTGCATCTGCTCCTCGCTGCAGACGCCGGAGAGAGTGGGCTGTAATTTCGTCTCCGATCCCCCAAATAATGTTTGTTGTCGTGCTGTAATCTTGGCAATCAATGTAACAGCTGAACAGATCGTTTCGGCTGAAATATTTGCTAAACACACTAAGACCTTGAAACCACACCTCAGCGTGTGCGTATTGTGTATGGAATTACATACTGAACTAAATAAGGACTGGATGGGGGAGAAACAGCACGAGTTGCCAACCAATTAAAAAGCAAAAACAACACCAACGGAAAGCAAACCCTGCCGTGCTTATCTCCAGCACCTTTCACCAGCAGCATCTTACTGCCTCTAAACCAGGAAGAAATACAAAAGCTTTGAGCACTGAGTGCTTCGAGCACACCACCAGCCAAGACGTTATCAACTAAAATGTATATGCAAGGCTTTTAGGAGTGGAATTTAATGGTCAAAGAAATCAATTGGCCAAACCAGCTGTACACGTATTAACCTCCCAATATCCCCCTGACTGAGTGCTGCTTTCACTCATCTAGCTATAAATAGGCTAAGCCACAAAATGTTTTTATTTGGGGAATTTAGTGAGCTTTGCTTTTTTATTTCTGCTTTTATCATGTCTGAACTGAACGCCCGGGAGCTGGAAGGAGCAGATCTAGCAAAGAGAAAGCCACAGGCAGACCAGGTCGTGCCCATGGCCACGCTTCTGACCACCTGCATGCCTCCCACAAGCCACAGCACAGCGGTATTTTCCCTATTTGCCCTTCAGCAGAGCTTTGTTTTGAACCAAGCTTTCCAAAACAAAGCCTGTGCCTTCTTATGTGTCCATACCACGGCCACACTACGTGATCCCGGCTCTGGGCATCTTCAGGCAGTAATGTCTCTAAGTATGTGAGGTTCACTGACATCACAGCCACTCAACATCATGGCAGTGCCCACCAGTACCACTGAAATGCCACAAGGTCTTTGGGGACATGAAAGAAAAGTTGGTCCTTTTTGGCCAAACTCTTGAGCTTTCAGTGTTTTGATTTCTTCCAGCACTGTGAAGCATTTGTATAAGTTGGCGCAGACGTCGGATATACATCAAATTTGACAGGCTTAGGCCGAGTTCAAACTTCTGATCACAACATCCATTATAGCACTGAGCTATTTATCAACAACTGCTCAAAACAAAGAGGGAGAACAAAACCTCTCACTCCTGTAACACCCGAGGACTCATAAGACCTGGCCCACCATCGCCATTCTCCCCTCCTCAAGACTGCAGGTTGCTCTGTGATCCCAAGGCTTTACCCCTAAAGCCCCTTCCAAAAAATGGATCTTGATGGGCTTTTCAAGGGACCCAATGCCCTTGAGGGACTAAAACCATCACACAAACCTGCTCCAGGCAGCAGTCATCCTTGCACCCTTAAGTCAGCTGGAATCCTGCCAGGCTCACACAAAACCTTAACATAATGTGTAAATGGGAGAATGAGTGATCAGAGGTATCACTGATGGCTCTGGGACGTGGGGTTCTGGGTAGGAGTGGCCACCTCTTCTCTGCCCCAGGCACATCATGCAGCTTCTCTGATCTCAGTAAGGTTAGGATCACCTTGGGAGCACTTTGGAGACAGCGTATTCACAAATACGGGGTGCCAAGATATGACAGCAGAAGGGGGGAAGTCATTCCAGCAAGACCCAGGCAGCCCTTTAATCCTCTCGGCCTTGCCAGATCACAGCTGCTGAATCACAGCACTCTCCACTTGGCCTCAAAAAAGAGTCTGGGGCTGGTGAGCACCTCTGCGGTGACCTGTCAAGCTCAATTGCTTGGCTGCAACAACCCGCCCATCACTAAACATCTCATTCAATGGGGTTTCAACCATCTGCACTGCACAGGGACCAATATCTTGCCTGGGCTGCACATTTGGAATAGAAAAAAAAAACACTTCAGCCAACTAGCAAAGCCAGCAGTCAGCTTGAAGCCAACACTGCCCCAGCAGCACGAGCATCACCTCCATGGCTGTGGTTATCCCAGTGCCCGTGAGATGGAAGATGTGAGATGTCACAGCTCCCCATCCCAGCGTGGTGATCCCAGGGAAGTGGTACCCAACCTCTTGCAGCAGGACTCGTGGAAGCCACGTGGGTGGAACGTGGAAAGGAAAATACTGTTATCCTTTAAAAAAAAAAAAAAACAAAACAAAACAACTTCACCTCATTTAGTCATTTTCTGCACATTTGCTGATTACTCATCAGCTTTTCTAATGAAGGTGCTGTGCTGGGCACTGGGAGAACAAGGGACTTTCTGCTGAAATCAAACGGTGAGTAAGTGCCGCGTTTACCAGGGGAAGGCAGCTTCAAAGCTTTCCCTTCCACTTAGATTTTAAGCACTTCTACAAAAGAGCATTGATTTTGGGTTAAATTGACTGATTTTATTCATAGCTGGTTCATACGGTGTATTCAAAAGACAAATTGTATGAGATGGCAAGCTATGGATCAGCTCTGATAATTCAGAGTCCTCTTTCCTCTTTTTTTTTCTTTTCCCCCCCCCCCCCCCCTTTTTTTTTTTTTGTTCTAAATATTTTCCATGCTTATAATTTGCTATTATTTGGCTCCTGCTTGGACAGAAAAGGCATTTTCACAGTATGGTAGCCTCTCTTTGAAGAGAGGGTATTATATTTTAATGCCAATTACGACAGGAGTAAGAATCAGACATCCCTGCAACACTTTAGAGCTCCTGCATAGGAAATAGCCTCTTTGGGGAGGGGGAGGTGTTTTCTTCATATACATTCTATTTATGCAAATAGTTTATTGACTCCAATTTATCTGAAATGTGTAATAAACACACGTATCAAGCACTAAACACTTGTGACAAAGATCAGCTCTAATCCCTCAGGTGCGCTGCCGCAGCTGTTAAGAGAAGTGCTGTACGAACACTCTTCAAACACATAACACGCCAGGAATGTTTAAGGCCATTGTATGAAGGGGACAATGCTGAGAGCCCAGGAGAGCTGGGAAGCTGCTGAGTGCCCTCAGACACAGAACAGGGAGGTTTTCAGCTCTTGCCACCCCAGTGCAGGTCATCATAAAGGTGCCCAGATCACTCATGGTTGCCCCAAAGTTCGGGCAACCCCTGCCTGACACCAGCCCCACGCCCCAGCTTCTCCAGGCTGGAAAAGGGGGATGGATGCTTCTGCAGAATGAATCTAGAATGAATCTGAAGCTGTAAGACATCAGCAGCTGAAGTAGTATTGCTTCCAACACCATTAACCCATTTCTATAACCATGGGGGACAAAAAAAAAAAACAAAACTATCAAACTTCTTTCCCTNACTCTTCCCTTTTCCCAACCTTCCCTTTATAAAGGAACTTTGCCACCCAGCAAACGAGCAGAAAAAGAAAAAAAATAAAATAAATAAATGCCAAGCTCTGCTCAGAATGTATATATTAAATAAATAAATAAGTAGATAAATAAGGAGGAGAAAGATCGTATCGAGCGCTGGGAACGAGCAGCCCGGATTTGCATTTGCAACGAAGTTATTCATGTCACACCCCAAACACAGAGGTTTGGAGTGAGGGGAAAAGGGCACAGACTGCAGAGNTCCAACACCATTAACCCATTTCTATAACCATGGGGGACAAAAAAAAAAACAAAACTATCAAACTTCTTTCCCTAAAAAACCCAAGGATCTGCCGACCCAAAACATTTTCTGCATTGAACCCACTCAATTGTTTCAGGGCAGGGGAAGAAATGAACAACTCTAAAAAATGCTGAAGCACAAAAACCCGCAGAGCATTCAATCACAGGCTCATCTCACTGCTCCCTTCTGTTTTATTTAAACCCTTTGGGACTACATTTAAATGGATGAAATCAAAACAAAACAGTGGGGTTTTCAGTGGGAGGGGTTTCACTTTTCTTTTCTTTTCTTTTCTTTTCTTTTCTTTTCTTTTCTTTTCTTTTCTTTTCTTTTCTTTTCTTTTCTTTTCTTT
>VXAB01004760.1:1095074-1134411 GCA_013399175.1 Odontophorus gujanensis
TCTCCTTTCCTTTCTCCTTTCCTTTCTCCTTTCCTTTCTCCTTTCCTTTCTTTCCTTTTTTCTTTTCTCACTCTTCCCTTTTCCCAACCTTCCCTTTATAAAGGAACTTTGCCACCCAGCAAACGAGCAGAAAAAGAAAAAAAATAAAATAAATAAATGCCAAGCTCTGCTCAGAATGTATATATTAAATAAATAAATAAGTAGATAAATAAGGAGGAGAAAGATCGTATCGAGCGCTGGGAACGAGCAGCCCGGATTTGCATTTGCAACGAAGTTATTCATGTCACACCCCAAACACAGAGGTTTGGAGTGAGGGGAAAAGGGCACAGACTGCAGAGCTCGAGGTCACGGGTGCTCCTCGTTTAGCTGAATTTAATACTGATTTTCTATTATTGAAGTAGGTACCTCGTAAAAAAAGAATCTCTGGAGTGTCTCAAGTATAATTAGATTCCCAGCAGCCACGCAGCAGCATTAAGCACAGTAGATCTGCATTGGCCCCACAGCAGTGGGGATGCCTGATGGACACTGGCGACATTGGTGCCTACAAACCATCCCTGCTTGGGGAGGTGGTATTAAAGACATAAAAAAGTGGGATGGCACATAAGAGATGGGATCTGGAGCAACACAGGAGCATCTCTGCTTTCTCAGAATCACAGAACTATTCAGCTTGGAAAAGACCACTACACCCCAGACCCAACCCCAACCCACACTGCCACACCTGCTGACCACATCCCTTGGTGCCACATCCCTACACCTGTGGGGTTGGGGGACAGGTTCTGACCCCCCTCAGCACCCAGTGCCACACTCCATGCGCAGACAGATGCCAGGCACACCTCGAATGCTGGCTGTCCTCTTATCATCTCAGGGCATCTGATGCCACTAATTGATACACGGTAACACTCATTTACTCAGCAGCAAGTTGAAGCGTTGATAATTGATGGATTGGTTTGCCTTTGATGATTTGCAAAATTAAAAGCCCCAACTCTGCAAGGTACGGAGTGCCCCTACGACAGCCTGCAAGATCTCCAGCCCCCCCTGCAATCAGCAGGAAGGAAAGGCACTCAGCACCGAGCAGGATTGGACTGTAATCCAACAACCCCCATGACTGTCTCCATCTGTAGCTATTAGTAAGGATCTAATTGCAGGTTTATATTATATTATTGTCAAACGAAATGAAATCAGGAGCACGCAGCTCCCGGTTCTCTGGGGACCATCCACACTTCCAGCCCCCGATGGCTTTCGCTTATGGGGGAAGGCAAACAGAGAGCAACAACTTCAACTAGACCTCTCTCTCTGCTCTCTCAGATGAAAAGCTTCACTGCAAAACCCACAAAGGACTGCAGGCACTGCACTGCATGACAGCAGTCCGTGCAAAGCCTTCCTCTCCTACCCAGTTCCACTGCCCTTTCTGGAGAGGAGTTGTTTTATTCCAGCCCAGCATCCCTAGGATGTGGCTTGCAGGACACAAAGCAAAGCACACACAGTGCTGTCTCACAAGCCCAGACGTAGAGTCTTTTTCTTCCAGCACATTCAACAAGCTGAACGTTTCGTTACAGAGAAGGGGAGAATAGCTGGCTGCACTGACGTTAATTGAGATAGGATTTCTCTTCAGATTTCTACAGATTTCTGACTCGGTTCTGGCCCGGCGCTGCCCACACGTCAGCCCCGTGAGATTTGCGAGGTCAAGGAGACGTATGCTTGAAGGATGACAGTTGTATGGCTCCTCTCAGACTCACATTGTCAGTCAATCTGCACCCTCCCTCCATATATTACTGCTCCTTCAGAAATGACTCCCCCATTTGCAAGCGACAATTAGCGCTCTAATCTTGGCATAATTACTCCTGCCTCTCAATTCACAAAAAAAAAAAAGGGAAAAAAAAAAGTAGAAGAGCACCAAGGAGCAGATATCCCACCAGATAGAGACAACCCGTGATGGCAGCCCTGTCCCACTGCCAGTGAGCAATGTCACAGCAGAGCAGAGGACACCTCCACCTCATTACTGTCCCATCCAGCCACAGGATTTCTCAGGTCACTGCTTGTGAGCTTCTCCTATCATATCCCAGACTTGATTCTAGAGCTTAGTTCTATCTAGATTCCCATACTACTGTCATTAAATGATAATTTAAGCCTCCTTGTTCTGGGTAAAGCAGACCGATACCCAGTCAGGATGCCTGCCAGCAATGTGGGCTTGGAGGCACCTCCTGAGCTCCTCTTAATCATCTCCATCTCTTCCTAATGGGGGAAGGTCTGAGCTCAGGTGAGTGCTCCGTGCTCCCTCCTATTTGATTCAATTCTATGGCCCATGAAATATGCTTCCGCTTCATTCAAAGAACAAATGAAAAGAAACAGTCTTTCGGAAGGAGATGAATGGAGGGTAAGGGTGAAGACACAATTCAAGGGGCTTTGGGCAAGTCAGGTGGTGATTCCGAAAGGTATCCAAGGAATTAATTCAGGAAGGGAACCAACAGTTCAATCAACTCACCTGCGTCTTCAAGGCCCCGTAGATGATGGTTCAGGAGAAAGGGCTAGGAGAAGATAGCTGGGCAATTGGCAGCACGGGTGCTGTAAGGCTGAAGGGAGAAGCCAGGAGAAATGTAGGAGAGAGGTGAGAAACTAGAAGAAATTCAGCAGACAGGTGGAGTATCACCAGGGCAGATGCCGTGAGCAACCATCACCCGTGTCTGACTTCCATACAAGTTAAACAAGGAGTGGAGAACACTCGTGGCCAACGTTGGCCAACTCATGTTCCCGGAGAGCCCCCAGCCATGAGGCCAGAAGTGACCATGAAGGGCACGGCCCCATAAGCAGTCCTCACCAAACATTTTAGCCAAGACCACGTTAGCTCTCCTTTGTTTGTTCTCTGAGGTTATCCACGGCCCCAGCGGGGTCTGCAGAGGACGTCTATCTAAAGCACGACTAAAGCCAGAGGTAATTAAATACAAGGGGCCTCCCATTGTCAGTGCTGTGACTCTGTTTTGGCAGGCAGCTCCAGCAGAGCAGAAGAGGAAAGATTTGATTTTAATCACACAGATTTCAGGTTTTATTTTGCTCATTAAAATTTCTGATAAGGATTTAGTCTGACATTATGCAGTATTTTGGAAAAGGATGTGCAGCGGCGGGGGGGATGGAGAGGACTGCATTTCCTTGTGATGAGAAGATCCTTCTGCCTCCCCACAACAGACACGAGGATATGAGCAGGTGTTACTTCAAAGGGAAAGGATTTGGGGGAAGCAGGGGGCAGGAGGGAATCATCCACACCAAAACATGGACCTAAGCCTTGGATTATGGAGAAAAAAGGTCCCAGTGCTGAGATGAGGGAAGGGAGAGGAAGGGCTGTGCCCCATTTCAGAGCCACCTCACAGGAGCCACAGATCAGATGCTCTCCTAATGCATTTCTAGGGCCCATCAGAGAGAACGTTTCATCTACTTGGACCTGACAGCAAACAGATTTTCAGAGCCTCCCACCCTCCCCACGTCCTTTAAGAAAGAGCTCCAGAACTGGGCTGGCACTCAGCGCACAGCTGTCTCCAGGGGAGGGGAAGGATGAAATCATAATGATTTCACTGCCTTCTGGAGCATCCCTAAATACTTCAGTGAAGAGGAAGAGTGAGAGCTCGGGCAGGGGATGGAGTGATTCACTGCCTCAAACACGGGCTCGGCTGCACTCAAGTGGGGCGATGGCATCTGATCACAAAGACACAACCAAAGCAACCTGCTCTGTGACAGCTCTGTTCCCCGAGCTCCATCCCAGCACCCAACAAGCACAGGGTATGGGGGGGGGAAGCAAAACTTTGTCCTGAGAGGATGCTCTCTTGATTCAAAAAGCCATAAGCCACCAAAGCTCTGTGATGTGAATGAGAAAGGGACTCAGAGCTGCCGTCCCGCTCCCCCTCAACCTGCGTGCCCACATCGAGCCACCTGGCAGGAGATTTTAGAAGGAGCAGAAATCTGTGAAATAAATTGAAACGAAACCTATGAAAGACGCTGTAATTCCCACCAAATCAAGGGCAGCCAGGACTACAATGCAGAACGACGAGGCGAAGGTACTCAGCCAAACGTTTCAAGCGTATCTGAAGGGTTTGTGCCAGCAAAGGATCACAAAGGTTCCCACTGCCTTTACACCGGCACCCGGAGCAATAAAGCATTATTGCAGAAGGGATTCCAGAGGTTTGGCAGTGCCACCACCCCCCAGAGGTATCATTTTGCAACCAGTCCCCGCTCGCACCTCCCCTCGACGCCGACTGTGTGCAAGGCACTGCAATTACTGCGCTCAGAAGATGGAGAAAATAGCACAAGGAAAACCATTTTTAACATTTATTTCATGGAAGTGGGCAGCTGGGGATGGACAGGAGTGCAGCTGGTTCTCAGGGGGCCACACTATGGGAACTGCTCCAAGCACTGTGCTGGATACAGCAATGCATGGCTCCTTCCCCTTCCCATGACTTCTGGTGCCCAGTTCCTTCCCTCCCAGCTCTTCGGAGGTCAGTGCCAAGTGAAAATCAAGGACAAGGCTTGGCCAAGAGCCTGGCTCCCCACAGGCATGGCATGGATGGGTGACATGAACACAGGACAAGGAGCAAGCTGCAGGACATGATGGCCACCGCAGGGCCACAGCCCCCTGCAGCAAGGACACCTCCTCTCAGGTGTTGCAGCTCATCTGCCAGAGCTCTCCTCTCTTCTCTCCCACCTGCCACTACCTTTATTACCTCTTGTATTATTATTATTATTATTTTTTGCAACCAAAAGGGGGAGAAAGGGAAGGAAATCTCTCCACCACAATAGCATGTCAGGTTCCTATCATTTTCAAACCCTCCTCTCCCCTCCCTTTCAACTCTCCTTACTTAGCAGAGAATTTTCCTTCATTAAAATTAAGCCTCATTTCAGGCTCATCTTCTTTTCTCTCTCTCCTTTTCTCCAAATTGAATCGAACGTGATCTCCATCAACCTGGCCTCCCCATTCCTCCCCTCCCTTCTCCTCTCCCTTTCATAACCAAACCATCCTCATCACGACAGAATTCTCGCACCAGCTGTCCTCCCTCCCATCTCATAGCTCCGTTATGGGCAAATCAGCCCCACCAAAGATAATTTCATTTCTTTTCTTCTTTTTTTTTTTTTTCCAGGAGAGTATCCCTTCCTTCTCCCCTCACGCTGGCCACTTTCAGCTCATTCTCTTTAATTGGTAACTGAGAGGTATTCTTCCCCACAGAACGGAATGAGAATTTCTCCCCTCCCTATTTTCCCACCACCATTTTTACCTGGTTTCATACTCCTGCTTTCTCCCCTGGAAGTCAGCTGGAGCCGATCTGTGGGACTGCTTCCATTAACCTGTGCTTTGTGAGAGCTGCTAAGAACACCCAAGACCACAGGAGCACTCGTGTCCCATGAGGAGGAAAGGCAACCAGACACTGCACGGCACCATTGCTCATTTCACACCTGTTTTCCTCCAAGGACATCTCCCCTGGCAGCCTATGGGGTGAGAGTGAGTTTTCCAGGTCCCAGCAAAGAGGCAGTAGGTAAAAGACAGCCCTTGCATCACAGGTGCGCTTCACTCCATGCCTCTGCATCAGGTATGACACCCTCAATGGCCAAGACTGCAGACCCAGTGGTTGCCATGGGGGCACATACCCCAAAGTTCCCAGTGGGAAAGACCCCCATCCCATTTGCTTTCTCCTTCTCCCCTCCCCACCTCTTCCCCACCTCTTTTCACCCATCACATTCTCAAGCTTTTCTCCACCAAAAAAATGTATTTAATATTCTCTGACTCTCAAGGCCAGCCGGCTCGTTAGCTCTGCTACACCTGGATCAGGATCTGGAGACAAATTGCTGCTTCATTATAGGAGCTGAGACTCTAATCCATTTTTTTCAAGCTGTTTAACTTGTGAGGGCAACAGATGGATACAGGGCTGCATAATGCAGACTCCTTAAGATCCATCACACAGTCTTGGAAGTGCAAAAACACAAGGCTGAGGAATGTGAAACTAGAGCAGATCTTACAGCGGTCACCTCAAATTAGGCACAAGGAGAAAATGTGCCAAGGCTAGAATTGGACCAAACTGCCAACTTGTTTTGCTGAAGATTAGAGGAAAAACAAACTTTTTCCTTCCACAACCCACAGCCATTTAAGGCTTATTTGCCTCTCTCTCTTTCTCTCCAATGAGAAAGAACAAGCATGATGTACAGGAAAAAAAATTAGTTAAGAAATAAACGTACTTCCTCCTTATTTGAGTTTCAAAGGGAGAGCGTACAAAAGCTCCTTGAAGCCACGGCCTTGAAAACGTTGGGTTTTGCTTTCTGATTTTTCTCAAACACAACTGAAAACCCCGACCCCGAGAAACATTACCAGCAAACACATCCAACTTTGCTCGAAAAGACTTTCTGAGAGTGGGAAAGAAAAAAAAAAAGAAAAAAACACAACACGAAGCAAAGAGTGCACTCTTCCTTTCGGTGTCCACCTGAGATAAGTGCTGAACGCATCTGTGGAGACCTCAGAAAGTCAGGAAGGCACTGAGCAAGCAGCACAGCTCCAATCCTGCATGGGCAGCTGCTCCAGGGAGCTGGGAGCCTCACTGGCTCAGAGCTGGCTGCGCTGCAGGCTGGTACATGGTGAGCATAGGACCTACAAGCAGCAGTGGCACTGCCCTGAGATAAAGCACGGCCAGGTGGGGAGGCCCATACCCTCCCCAAAATGTGCCCCACGTTTCTCTCTGCTAAATCAGACTGCAGCAACCACGGGCAGAACGCGCTGTGAACGCCTGCTCCTCGCAACGTGGGGAAGAGGTGCAATGTAGGTTGAGTGAATTTCTGAATCATCCGCTGTCGAGAGGCATTTTCACTCCTCCATCAGTTTAACTGCTACCTACCGGCATCAGAAGGTGACTGCTGATGACCTGGGAGCTCTCATTTTCCCCCACTGAACACAATTGTTTAGATGACAAGCCTGTAAGTGCTGCAATTTCTCAGGTCTTCAAACACTTAATTCATCCCGGAGGTGATACTGAAACGCGGGGCCGGCACTCACCCTGGCATCACCCACTCCTCGTGAAGGAGCCTGGGCTCCAACCGACCCTGGGGGCTCCCAAACCCAAAGGTGAGCATGCATCCTGCCCAGACACCTTCCCTCTGGAGGGATGTGTGCACCCTGCACTGCCCAACAAGCATCGTGTGCCAGCACGCTTAGGATACCACGCTGTTCACGCAGGGATGGATGGACGTCCTTTGCCCCTGGGATAACCCCACCTTTACAGAGCAAACCTTGGAAGCCTTCCCAACACGCTGGCTGCTGCTTTGGGGATTTGTCCAGACAATGCCAGGACAGAGGCTCCCACACTGAGCCTGCCCAGGGGCAGGCAGATGAATAGGCAATGGGCTCGCTATTTACTGCACACAATAAAGCACGCAGGCTGCCGGCATGCGCGCTCACTCGGCGTTTGTTCACGTTCCCTGTTTCTTGGACTCTCTCCTGGTCCCTCTCGCAGCTTGGAGGCAATAACTTGCCTTCTTATCTGACCCAGAAGGACAGCCAGCTGTCAGCACACAAACATGGCCTTTGTTTATCCGTAAATGAAAGCTCAGTTAATTAAAACCAGAAATCATTTTCCCTTATCTGCAGCCTCTGGCCCACGTGTGGCGGGCAGGATGATCCCCTCCACGCAGACAGCGGCCCCAACACGTGCCATGCTGATAACCCCATGGGCACCCGGCGTGTCCAGCCCTGGGCTCTGTGCTTGGGAACAGCAACGTGCAAGCCAAGAGCTGCTCCATCGACAAAACGCTGCTTGGTCCCTTCCCCTGAGCTGCACAGCCCAACGCTCGTGGGTTCCACGCAGTGAGTTTCGAGGTCTCAGAGCTCTGGTTTGCAATGCTGCAGAGAGCTAACTGCTCTCCACGCCTGCATCTCGCCCAGCCTCTGAGCTGTGTCACCTTGCACACACCCCATCACTACCACTGCAATAAACCATGCACCACAAGGTAACCCCACCTCACAGCCAAGGGCAAGCCCCTCACCAGCACAGCATCACCCCCCCTGCCATCCCAAATCTGGCTCCCCACACACAGCAGGCAGACAAGAAGCCCCACAGCCAGGCTTGGGGGGCTGCAGCCACCACGGCTCAGCTCGTGCTGGAGGAAGCTCTCGCCAGCAGCAATCATGGTTATGCAAGGCAACAGCTTGATAGAGTGCCTGTTCTGCATGCTGAAAATTGAAAGTGATCGACTTCCACCTTGCGCGTAAGGCAGAGAAAATCACATTCAACTCATTGAGAGGCTTCAACAGCAGAAAGATTGATCAACTTGATGAGAAGTGACTCTCTCCCGCTCTCTGCCATCCCCTGCCCCCCCCTCTCCCCCTCCTCTCCTGTTGATAGTGGTTTCGGTGCAAACAAGGCAGCTGAGGAGTGGGAAGGGAACCCACCTGTCACTAGTGGGGGCGCAGGGGCTGCAGGGCTGAGATGCTGCCTTGCCCCCAGCTTGCTGGGAGCATCTCCCAGAGGCCACCCCGTGTCCAGCTGCTCCCTCCCTTCCTTTTCACCTCGCCCAGCACTCCTCACTTTGCCACTTACACATGTCACACCCAAATCTTTCTCATTAAGTGGAAATTGAATTTCGTTAATTAAAGCAAAAGAAATCAATTAACCTTATCAGCAAACAGGAGCCATTTGAAACGGAATAAGGAGAAGGCTTCTCTCCTGTATGCCCTGAGCTTTCCCTGGGTGCTCGAGCAGCACGCAGCCCACGGTGGGCTGCACAGCAGCACGGCAGCGTGCGTGCCAGAGGGGGACAGCTCCGAAGGTGGGGAACTGCTGCCGAGCAGAGTTGGAGAGGAAAGGGATTTCAAAGCAATTAACACCCCCAAGATTTACCATCAGGTTGACAAGCTCTCAGAGTAGCCATCACTCAAATGTAAGGATTCAATTAATTTTTTTTTTCCCTTCTCCCCTCAGCTCCCCCGGTAGCTTTGCACTGAGCAAAGAACGAGTCCAGTGAGAATGGAGGATTTAAAATCAAGCACAACGGGGTGATTTTAAAGGAGATAAAAGCATAGTTTCTGCATCGTCGTCCCCCCCAACCACCACTGTTAGTTGTGGTTTTTTTCTTCCTTTGCTGTATGCCTCATTGGAACAGCTCCGAAATGCAGCCATTTTATAACTACCCCTGGAGACTTTTATGGACTCGTTTTCTTTTAAGCCTTGCAGAACCTTACCCCCAGAGGTGATGGCAGGCGGCGATGCTTGCTCCATACTAATTGCTGGAGTGGCCCCAGGAAGGAACCAGTGCTGGCTCTGTGTTAGACCTGTTCTCAGTCAAAGTGGTGATGCTGGGAGACTGGGGCTGCCCAGCCTGCTCAGTCAACGCAATGAGGACTCAATGCAATGGCCTCTTCCACCCCGGGCAGACAATCTCAGCACTTCTGTGCTTCAAGTTGTCTCAGGGGGCAGAT
This sequence comes from Odontophorus gujanensis, assembly GCA_013399175.1. Lineage (NCBI taxonomy): Eukaryota > Metazoa > Chordata > Aves > Galliformes > Odontophoridae > Odontophorus > Odontophorus gujanensis. The sequence continues at coordinate 1,104,511 of VXAB01004760.1, forward strand.
GCTTTCACCCAGATCTGCTCCTGCTCCTCTCCCCTACCTCTAGAAGCCTATGCTGAATGAGTTCTTTAATATCTCAGTCTCTCTATGCAATAAAAACATCACAATAATAATAGCTCCGGCTGAGCACCCTTAATCTGTGGAGATCCAGGCACTTTAAAAAGGAGCAAAGCAATTATATCGAGGGGACAGAGGAGAAAAGAACCTGGACTCAGGGATTTGCACAAGGAAATCAGCAACCTGAGTCGCATACATCCCCAGTCTCTCAAATCTCCCTCCAAAGCCGAGCTGCAACCATGCTTACACCCAAAAAGTGCTGGGCTGCAGAGAGCCAGAGCAGTGTTCATGGAGGGGAGATCAGAGGGTCATTACAGTTGGAAAAGACCTCTCAGTTCCCCAAGCCCAACCCCAACCCATCTCACCATGCCACAGTGCCACATCCCCACAGCCCCAGGACACCTATGCCCCACTCTGGGCAGCTGTGCCAGAGCAGCACCGCTCTTTGTAAGAACCTGGCACCACCTTTCTTGCCCTGGCACCGTCCTCACCACCAGGTTTTGGCAGCAGAGCCCAGCACGACTCTGCTCTCCCCCAGATGGGGCTGTGCAAAGGGAGACGAAGAAGACCTCCATGGGTCTTTCAGTTTGCTCCACGCATTGGGACATCCAGAGGTGCTGCTCAAGGTGCTCCTCCAGGGAAAGCCCAAGAGCCTGGGAATGAGCAGAGGTGAGCAGAGAGGATTTCCTCCAGGCAGCTCATCGGTATGAGGAACACTACTCCGGGTGCAGGGCCAAAACAGCATGTGTTTTCAGCAGTGCAGACAAAAGTAGGGAAGAAAAGATGCAAATATCTGAGGAATGTGCCCAGCAGTCTTTTGTGCAAGCACATTAGAATACAATACAAATGTGACTAAAAAAGACTCAACAGAATAAATACTGCACTTATAATAGGCCTCAGAGAGAGAAAGAGATTTAATGGCAACATATTAAATGTAAATCAACACAAAAGGTAACTGGGAAGGGAAGAGATATACCAGCTTAGGGATTATAGCACAAAGCTGTAATATTTACTCACGAGATTAAGGCACTTATAGGAAATGAAAAATTGTCCTTTTGTAATAATTCAATCCCTCGCCTTTATCCAGAAGGATTGGACATATCAAGCTATTTCAGAGATGCAGACATACATTCACACCTATTACAAGCAGAGGGACGCGGACCCGGTGCCGTCATCTGTCATGACTCTTCTACAGAACTCAATGTTTTGCTCGGGAAGCTCATCTAAAAGCAACCAAAGACGTCAGAGCTGCAGGCAGCCTACACACCCGTGCTGTCACCCAGCAATGCCAGTGCTGAGATGATCAGAGTTTTGTCCTGGAATGCCTGGGTGGACCAGAAGGTGACTGCTGACCAACCGATGTAGGTCCACCAGAGATGCCTGGTTGCTCTCCTGTGCTGCAGGCTCAGGGCTACGAAGGACCCCACGTCCTTGGGAGGTCAGTGAATATTGCCACCTTCAGTTTCCATGTCTGCACCTTGGGCATGTTTCCCTCTGACAGAAGATGCTTCGTGCCCATTGCGTGTTGCAAGGAATGAAATCTATTATCGCTGTGCATACGTTATCTCCCAGTTTACTCTGGTTTTTTTTGCAGTCAAAAATTAAATTTTGAAAACTCAATTTGATTTCCAGGTGCCAGACAGAGCTGGTAGGCAATAAAAGACAGTCTTCTGATTCTTCCACACCACAAACCTTTCCCTAAGCTAACATACCTCCGCTACTCGCGCAGCCCCAATCAGCACAGCATCTTTAGCGCCTCACAATCTTTAATAGACTTGTCCTCTGCAAACCCCTTGGTGAGGGAGGGATGTGCTATTATCTCCTTCATCCAGGCAGGGAACGACAGCTGGAAACAGCGTGCCCACAGCGGCGCCTCGCTGCATTGCAGATCTGAACCTCGTGGGGTACTGCAGGGCTGGGGAGGGACGAGGGAGAACTCAGTGCTGCCAACACTTGGGGTTGAAATAGCTCGTTGAGGGTATGCATAAGAAAACTATAGAAGATACACGTTGATCTACATGTTAAATTGACAAAATTTAACCCTTGCCGTCCCGTATGAACACAGGTTGCCCAGGAAGGTGTTCAAGAAAAGGGTGGATGTGGCACGGAGTGACACAGCTCAGCAGGCATGGCAGGGGTGGGATGATGGTTGGACTCAGGGATCTCAGTGCTCTTTCCAACTTTGTTGGTTTTATGATTCTTTAAACCAGAAACCAGGCAGAGTGGAAAGGCAGACCTGCCCACTGTGCTGTCTCCAGGTTGGACTGGAGGGCACGATCACCAGAGCCAGATGCCTTAGAGGAGTGTCCTTTTTTCTGCATTATTCACCTTCCAGCCAAAAGCTCCAGCTTAATCCATCCACCAACCAACATGCCACTGTAACAGGCTCCTCAGAAGATGTCCCCCACAGCTCAGCCAGCCCATCACACAGCCCTGAAGTGGTTAATGCCATTTCAAGCGCACGGGGAAGCTGATCGACACAGTCCCACTCTGCTCTTTATTTAATAATAATTATCCGGATAGTAAACCCGACCCTGCTGTTTTGCTCACTTAAATTTTTTTGTTTCCCCAGCTATGGCAGTGTCACTTCTCCCGAGGCAGCCTCCCCCACTTCACGGAGTTAAATTGCGTTCTGATTCTATTAAATGGTACTAAATGTCTTCAAAATCAAAGAGCAAATATAATTTAAGTGCCATTTGGGTCTTCCCACAGGTTCTCAGCTGTTCACTCAGCAACCAACCTGTAGAAAGCCGCCTGGTGACAGGGGTATAGTTTAAAAGGAAGCACACAGCCAGCATGTACAATGCAATTCCCTTCCACAACGTCCTTTATGCAAACACCCAACGCACCGTGGTTACAGGTTAGAACAAAACGGTTGCTGTAATAAGAAGAGAGAAGGGGAGCAGACGGCCAGCACAGCTGGGGCAGGAGGGCTGTACACCACGGCAGGATGGGTGCAAAGCTGTGCACAGGGCACAAGAGAGGATGGGGAAAATGAAAAACCCTGCAAACCAGGTTCAGATCCCTGCATGACACCAAAGTGCTGAGCAAGCCAAAGCCCCAAGAGCCTGCAGAGCTGTGCACAACCCACGTGCAGAAATATGCCTCTCTGTGCAGCCAACCCAGCGGGGCAATGTCTCAGCACAGTGGGTCTCAGTGTACCTGGTGTGGCCCAAAGCAATCCCAGGAGCACGAGTCACTGCTGTGTCCTGGCACGCAGGGAGAAGAAGAGAGCTGGGAGATTTTGATAGCTCCAGCAGGAACTGGAGTTAAGATGATAAACCTTAATGTACCTGCAATGCCTTGCAATTTCAGGGCTGGTTTTTAAGGGCAGGAGCTCAACAGATGCAAAAAGCACTTAATTAAGGTTCTGCGAAACACCTATTGACTCGAGACACTTCCATACGCTGAGCAACCAACAAAAAGACAGATTTAAAGGAGAAGTGCAGTGAAGGCTCCTGACTCTGGGTCCCGAGGGAGAAGAATCTCAGCCGGGTGATGCCTTGGCACTGTGCAGCACTGTGCTGACTCCAGCTGAGCCAGAGCTCACCTACAAACGAGCAGAACTGCTGCAGCAGGGCCCTGTAGAGAGGCCAGGTAGCCTGCCAGCACCCAGAGCTGCTGCTTAGCTCCTATGGAGGAGAGAAGCAGTGCTGGCAGAGAGCTGGCACCGACACACAGAGCAGGATCGAACCCAGGTCCTTGCAGCCCCACAGCCAGGGGGAAGGATTAAAGCTGCGTATATCCACAGGGAAGTCAAAACTCATGTGGAGTGGTCCGTACCAGGGGCAGAGATGCAGGAGGTTGGCTCTCCAGCTTCCTCAGCCTGCAGCCACAAATAGTTCGAGCCCTCGCTCTCAACTCACGCTGGTGGAAGTGACTAATGGTATTTTGAGAGCGAAGCACATCATCGCTCGAATCATCTGCACCGGTTCCAATAATAGCCACTCTTCCTTCAACCATCTCACAAAAGCTGCCTAAGGCTCATTAAGCAGCCAACGCTGTGCAAAGGCACGGCCAGGTCAGAGCCCAAGGTTGTGCCCTGCCATGCCCCAAACCCCTTCTCGAGCTGTCCCAAACCCCCTGGAGCTGCAAACAGTTTGTGCACATTGACAGCAAGAGAAGTGGTTACGCACGGAAGGCACGAGGCAAACGTCTTGTCAGCTCCAATAATATTTTGTGCATACAGGACAAGGCAGAGAGTGGCTCTCCAAAAACAACACTACTGGAGGGGTAGCTCCAATGGGTTCAGCTCTGGGTGCTGACATCACGTTTTTTTGAGGTGGCTCAGCTGCTGGACTTCCCAAACAAGAGCTTTCTGAGGATAGGGAAAAGCCAGGGAGCAAGCAACACCATTTGGAAGAACATCCCCAGCAAAGCAGCATTGTCAGTGCCTCGAGGACCACATTTCCCAATCCCCATACTTTCTTCCAAGCCCTTATCCCCACAGTGGGAGGTATTCAGGTGCTGCTGGTGGGCTGGTGAACCTCTCAGGCTATCCTAAGGAAAGCAAAGGGTTCAGCAGCTGTGCACAGCAGCACTGGGTGCACTCCTGACCCTGCCCCAGCATGGTAGAGCAGCACCAGACCTGGGGATGCTGCTGGAGCCTGAGGCACCAGGGACAACAGACACAGGCTGCAAACTGGCACTCAGGGACTTGTCAAGTGCCTTTCTCCTCCCCCCAGTGCACACCACAGCCACAGGAGGAATTGCAGACCCGTTTCAAGCCGGCTCTGCTCCCCGCAGTGAGAGCAGCTGGGGGCTTTTAAATATTCGACACCACCCAGCCAGAGTAGGCTGTGTTACATACAGAGCTGCTCACATCAAAAGATCCTCAGTTCAGAAGACTGAAAGGCTCTGGGGATGGCGAACAGGATGCAGTGCTTTTCACCTCTGGGTGACTGGCTCAGTTTCTAGGTCGGGAGTTGGCAAAACCCCACGTCCACCACACAGCTGACCCCTCCTGGGGACCAATTCATTACAGCATCACACAAACCTCGTGCTGGGATGCACCCCATCCTGCTGCTGGGGGCTGAATTGCCACTGAGGACCGGGCACCTCCAGGAGGAGGGGATGCTGCAGGATACCCCAAAGCACACGCTTGCAGCAAACAGGGATGCCCACAAAGCAGAGTAGGACTCGATACTGACAGAGGCCTCAAATTCACACTTCAGCTTCCTCCCCGGCAATTTGCAAGCCCGGTTCCTTGGCTGGGCTGCCAATCTGGCACTTTCTGCCGGCGCCGACTGCACGTTTGGGGAAAACATTAAAAATATCTCACACGCCTGCGCCCTCTCTGCGGAGCCTCCCACGGCCACGCGTTCAGCTGTGCCCCCATTGCTCTGCCTGCTGTGGGGAGGGTTGCCGCAATGCAGTCAGCAGCTCGGCTGCATTCCCCTCTGATTTGCAAGGAGAGGTGGGCAACAGATGGAAGGAGCTCTTCGTCTCTGTCTCCATTTTTAACCTCGCTGCGAGCAGTTGGGAGCTGTTGTTGAGGAAGAAGGCGGCGCTTTCAAGCAGTGCACCTCCAAGGAGTCCTGGCATCACCTGGAGGGAGCCCTGACAAACAGGAGGATCAGTGGGACTGTGCCTGCAGGTTGGATGCAACGGATTGGGGCTCAGTTCTGCAGAGAAAGAAGACTTCTAGGAATTCAGAGGAGTCTCCCATCCTCCTGGATGATTGACCTGTTTTCAGAAGTCTTATACCATGGTTACTACGTCCCGTATCAAATATTTCTGCTGTACTAAGGTTAAGCCATCGTCTCCATTCACCGGAGTGCCCCAGTGGTGAGGCAGTTCCTCAGGACCTGATTAAAGTTGGCTTCACATTCTGGAGGTAGGAACCCAGAGAGAGATTTTGTTCAAAGAGAGACAGGATTCCCTTTCAATATCCCACCAGGACACGGCTCATCCAGCTGTCACCTCCCAGATGTTAGGTGTCCAGTCCAGCAAATGCTCCGGGTCTCCTCTACTGCCAGCAGAGATGCAAAAAACAAGCAACTCCTGGGTCACTCACTTCTCCCTGATGAGTAGGAACCCAGATGCATACCATGAACTTCTAGGGCCGACTCAAAGCTAACCCAAGTTTCCAGAGGACCCACGTCTGCAATGAGGAGCTTGAAAACGCCGTGTGCATAACCGGTACCACGATACCTGCCTGAATTTTCAAGGAAAAAAAAAGGGGGGAGAAAGAGTTTGCCTTGGCTCCAGCCTGCTGAGTTGCAGCAGATGGCTTGCTGCAAGAGTGGGGAAGGAGGAGACAGATCTCTGCACAGTTACGAAAGGTTGCCTCCTCTTCTTAGTCTGCTCCTTCCCCACCTCCTTCCCCACACTCCTCCTCTCCAATGGAGAGAGAAATATGCGGGAAAGATGCTGGTGAAATCCCACACAAGGTGCTACTTGACCGACTCCTCTGAGTTACTTTCCTCCTATCCAATTTATCCTAACTTTGCAAGCAAACCAGCTCGGCGGGCTCGTCAGCGTTCAGATCACGTAGGACTCGCCCTGCTGCATCACCAAGCACACACAGCTCGGCCGGCGCTCCCCGGGCTCTCGGAGGAGACCTCACACAGCTCAGCAGCACAAGGTGAAACCAAGGGGCTACGAGGCGGCGTGGATCAAACCCAACAGAAATATTTGCACAAAGCTCCACCAAGTGAAACCGCCAAGCTTCTCGCGGCTTTAATTACGACTGGCAACCTTCCACGGTATTAATAAAACTCATGTTTCTATGGCACCTTTCATCCCACAGGTTTCTGAAGTCAAAGCCTTTTGCAGAGTCTGCGGGCGCGCGCACGCTGAGGGCAGCGGGGTGCAGCAACCGGTGGTGAGCACGGCTCCAGACTTCAGCAGCACACAGCGTGGTCGGGTCTGATCCTTCTGCTGCACCACTGGGGTGAAAAGGGGAACGGCTCTGCTAACAGCATGCTGCCATCAACAGCACTGAGCTGAAGGGTGATGGTCACTACTGGGATCCCCAAGGTTGGTAAAGGCTGCCAAGGTCATCCAGTAAACCGTCCACCTGTCACCAGTACTTCCCACTACACCATCCCTCAGTGCAACATCTCCATGTTCCTTTAACATCTCCAGGGATGGAGGCAGACAATGAGTGCCATCCTCAGCTTGCCTCTTCCTACCAACTTAGAATCACAGAGTCACCAAGGTTGGAAAAGACCCACAGGATCACCCAGTCCAACCATCATCAACTTCTTGCTTCACTTAATTACTTTACTCCACTTATTTCACTATTTAAATACGCACTGCTCATCAGGTTTTCTGACATTTGTCCCTTCTGGGGTGAACACTGCCCATCTGCACCATCCCTGTCCCATCCTCTGTGCCCGCGGATGAGAAGCACAAAGGGCACAACTGAGGGTCAACAACCCACCCATGTTAACCTTAACTTCCTCTTCCCATCCACAACAAGCTTCAAAGGAGGGCCATGAAAAAAATAGAAGGAAACCGTCCCTACCCCCGCCATCCATATTTGCCTTTTCTCAAGGTCACCCGCAGCCATCTGACACGTTTTCTCCACTCAGTTCCACGTCAGCCAAAGCCTCCTTTGAACGACAGGGCCGCCTTTCCAGGAAGGAAACAATTTCCTCGACGGCAAAGGAACAGAATTATCCATTTGGAAAAACGGCGCCTCGTCAAGCTGACACGTACAACAAAGGCAGCCTTCCTCCGAGACTGACAGAGGCACAGCAGGCGAGATGAGCGGAATCCCACAAAACATCATTTGGAGGTATAAAATATTCACCATAAATTGCAGCGCCGCTCGGGACCTGGGATTCAAAGCACTGAGAAGAAAGCAGAGCCTCTGCAATGACATTCAGCTCCCGAGCTGCACTCCCTCCCACGGCCCCAAGGAGGGGTGGAGGCCGGCCACGATGGTCTGCCTCCCATCCTCTTTCAATCAGCGTCTCCCCCAGTATTTTAATGAGGAGATGAATATCTTTAACCTCGTTTCACTGGGCAGAAGGAAAGAGAAATGAAAGATTTCTTGGAAAGCCGCTGCCCCGCAGACATCCAAGGCCAACATCGGGTAACAGGAAAGGATAACGCACCAGATGAGAAGGCAGAAGACCTCCACGAGGTCGCAAAGGAATGATGCAAGGAAACATCCCCTCACTCATAGATGGGACTCTCACCACTTATTTCGCCCAGCTGCTTCAAGGAGGAGCTCAGGTCAGCGGATGATGCCAGGGATGTGCTCACCCTGAGCTGCCTTCCCCGTGGGTACCAGCGAGGAGGAGGAGGAACATCACCCACCACACAGCACAGGCACTCCTCAGCTGCTTTCTGATTCCTCCTTTGCTTCTCCATTCCTTTGTTTTTCCCCTAACAAATGTACAATTTCCCGCAGAAGGTGAATGCTTCTCATGGAAATTTTACTTTTTGATGAAAACCCAAGTTTCCGTCAAAAAAATCCTTTCCTCTGTAAAATTTTCCACCGACACTAATAAGTAACAATAACACTTGGATGTGAACCACCCCTGGCTCAGTTTTTTGTTGTTTGCAAACCCTGCTGGAGGCTTTGCCCACCTGTAGTTATTATTTCATTGCTTTGTTCCTGGCTGTCAAACTCCATCTCTCTTTTTTTTTTTTTTAACCTTAACACCATATGCCTCCTAATGAAAAATGTCTCCATATTCACACCTGAAATTAGAGTCTTGTGTGAGTTCTCCCGCACAGAACCCTTATGGAATTTCACTGAGGGAAAAAAATAAAGAAAGAAAGAAAAGGTAAGAGAGACTTTAAAGAATAGAGAGAAGACCTTATTCCTCTCATCTCCCTACGACTGTTCAACAGAAGCCTCCGTTCCTGGCTCCCTTTGCCAGAGGTCCAGGGTGAGCTGGATGTGGAACACAGATTTCAATAGAGGGAGAAGAAAAGGGCTTGGGCACCGCGTGCCGCAGCCAAGAGCAGCCTGAGCTTCATCCCTTTGAGAGAGGGGTGCAGTAGGTTGGCTGAGTAACTCTTCAGCTATAAAAGAAGTGCCCAAGAGCCTCTTAATCTCCCCTCCTTTTGGAGGTGACCTTGCTGCCTGAGACACAATGCCCTGCGCTGTTTGATGTGCTGGCTGCCTGCTGCATTCTGAAGGGCTGAGAAGCAGGGACCGTCCTGCATCTTCCTGCCCCATGGGCAGCAATCCCTGCTTCCCTGAGGATTTCTTGGTACAACAACTCCTGCAAAACATCCCAAAGGTCTCCGATCTACACTCACACAACAACAGGGCAATGCCACGGCACAATGCTGCCCTCAGACCCATGGAGGATCTTTCCCAGCAAAGGGAAGCAGGCTTGCAAATGCTTCCCAAGCAATCTGACATGCTGTTGCAGGAGAACAGCAGACGACATGTTGCTTGCAGTCAGGACTCAAAGAGCCCGCATGCATGCAGAATTAATTCTTATTTCCTATCTGCACCACCCGAGCAGAGGAAGGAGCTGTTGTGGCACCAAACACGGATTTCCATGCTGTGACCTGCTGCAAACCATCTCAGCAGCACTGCTCCTGCCAGTGCTGCTTCAGAGCCAGGCTGATGGGGCTGTCAGCAAGGCTTCCTCTTTACACCGAGCAGTCGCTTAATGAGCCAGCACGTTGCACGTTTAATTAAACTGTGCTTTTCATATTTGTCATTCTCGAGGCTTCGGAAACTGAGCAGAGCTGGAAGGTGCTGATGTGATACCTGTGGATACGGAGGTGTCAGGGATGCCCAACACCTGATCCATGTGCAGCCCAGAAATGCTTAGCAAATGGGAAGGGGATCTACAGCATCCCCTGTCCCGCTTCATACTGACAGGTCCTGCAGCTGCACTGCAATGTGCTGGGCACGCACGAGCCCAAGGCTTGGCAGAAAGCACATCAGGGCAGTGGGGATTACCTCATCTCATTTGCTCAAAGCCAGGTATGAAAAGAGAAAGATGCTGAAAAGGAAGAAAAGCATCGTGACAGCAGCACTTCTGGATGGAAGACAGAAAAGTGAGTCGCTGCGGAGGAATTCTGAGGTAAGCCAGTCCTGGATGAAATCCTGCAAGAAGCATTTCTATTTCGATGAGGAGGATGTGCCAAGGTGGGAAGCTGTTATGCTTTTATCACACTCCAGCTCTGGAGTGCTGAGTGTGGGGTGGCAGGGCATGAAGCAGCAATTCCCACAGCCCCCGTGGTGCTGGGACTCCGCTTCCCACCAGCACCACTCCCCCAGCCCTGCTGCTGCCCACGGTGGCTTCTGCAAAAACCACAGTGACTCCAAGGCTGTGGAAAGAACAGGTTGAAAATGCATTTTATCTGTGTGTGGGAAGCAAGACCGGGAAAAAGAAAGGATTTATTTCAGGCATTGTAAGGCGTTCAGAGCCCCCTTTTCTGTCCTCCATCCATTTAGCAGCAATCAGGCGTTTTCCTTCCAGTTTATCCTCTGACTGAACAAGCTGCACTGCTCGGAAAGTCAGATTGCTTTCTTTGCCTCCCCCTGAAAGCTTGAAAATGCAAGCTGGTGGGGGGAGACCTGCTTCCTCCCCAGGTAAAGGAGCACTTCCCCCATCTGGGTGCACAGCTCTGCAGCCCTGCACTGAGATTGCGACAGCCCACAGAGCAGCAAGGGACAGAGCAGGAACAAATAAATAAATAAAAGCGCCGAAGATTGCATCCATTTATTTCCCTTCAACCTTCCCCAACAGCTGCTGGTTATTTACCATTATCTCTCCTTGCAGTGCTGGCGTTAGAGCTGGGCTCCCCTGCACTCCCTGTTTCCAAGCAGTGCAGCATGCTCGCTCCAAAACCTTGCAGCCCCAGGATGATTCAAGAGGCAAAGCAGAGAGGGAAGAAGGGAGCTGTGCTCAGCACCTGGAGGGATGAGTCCTTCTGACCCCCAGTCCCTGCTGCTCCCACCTCTCTGCAGCTGCTCAGCACAAGTATCACTCCTCTGCTGCACGCTGGATGGACATGAGCACATGCCATTCGAGTAATGGGTGCTGCAGCATGTGTCAGCCAGCTCATCTGTTTTATTTGCCCAAGACAGCATTTGTTTGGTCACGGTAGGAGCGGGCACACACAGCATCTTCTGTTTTATAAGAATTTATTGCCCCTTAGGAAGAGCTTTAACTAGTTTGCACCATCAACCATGGATGAAGGAGCACTGGAAGCGACCCGCTGCGCTGCGCTTCACAACTAATCTACAGCTTCCTAGTTAACCTTCAGCACAGGGCAATGCGCCTCGCTGTTAACCCAGAGCTCCTGGAGACAGCTGGGATATTTCCAACCCAACTCCCACAGAAACGCACGGAGAAGCGGTGAGAAATGAGAGAACACTGATGGGTCCCACCACAGAAATGCTGTCCCACCCATGGCTTCGCCCACCTGTGCCAAAGGAAGGCAATGCTCTTCACAAATAAATCAGAGTGGCACACAGCCCCAAAGCTGCAAGCTCAGGAGCTACAAAAGCAAATCCATCCCAAGTAGAGAGAGGCAAAGGCGAGGGACTGCTCTTCAGCTCTACCTTGCTTTGGGCTCCTGCTTTTCAAGAAGCTCCTCTGCCTCCAAACCAGCTCCCTCTGGGGAGACATCAGCTGGGGATGCTCTGTGCTCTGCCGCCCTCCTGACCCATCCCCACAACACAGAGGGCACTGTGGGCATCTTCCCAGCAGAGCCTGGCCTTCTGAAGTCAGTACCCCCTGCTGTCCCCTTCCCCACAGAGGCTGGGCCCTGCAGCCAGCCACCCCTGCACACCTCCTGCCCATCCCTTAGCTCCTCAGCAACCCCTCCCTGCCCATCTTCTGCTTAAAGCATGCAGATTATGTCAGTCCAGCAGTGGCTCAGAGTAAGTTGTTGCAATGATTAATTACCCTCTTTTCAAAAATTGGGTTCCCTCTTCTACCGTAAATGAGCCCGGCTTCCAACGCAGGATCCCAGCACGTTCTTTTCAGCAAGATTAAAGACCTGTCCATTTCCAGCAACCTCTTCCCCACAGAGAAATGCACGGCCCTCTGGAGCTGCACGCAGCCCCACAATGCACATCTTGATCACACACACGCTCGCTGTTCTTCACATACACCCAGGGATGCTTCTTGACCAAAGGAGTTGATATTTGTATTGAAAGAGCAACACAGGCTGAGCGAGAGGAAAATCAAAAAAAAAAAAAAAGGAGAGAAAAGGTTCTTGTTGTATAGATGAAGGAACTGAAGCACGAAGATGAAGTGATTTGCCTAAGGTCATGCAGAGTTTGAGGAGCTGTTTGTGCCTATCCATGCCAATAGTCATTTAGCAACACGAGTATCAATAGATGGCAATGAAGAACACGGTTCAGCTCCTGGATCTCGCTGTCTGATGATACTCCAAGCAGCAATCCAGCCCTCATTTCCCTGACAACAGGACCTCACCGTGCTGGGACCGCAGGCTGCTGACGGTGCTTCCTACTGCAAGAAAAGCAGCCAAAAAACAAACCAAAAAAAGGAGCTGTGCTGCCCAACAATGCCAAAGCTTGCACCCAGAGCAAGGGGAGGGATGGTTCCCCCAGCCCAGCCCTGCTGCCCAAAGCTCCCCACAACCTGGCAGTGCTCAGCCTGTGACATGATGACGATCTGAGCGCCCGCTCCTAATGGGTTTGCTGCAAATCCACGCGAGCTCCTTGCTGCACCCCATGCTTGGCTGCACACTGAAGACAGGGCTACCTTTGCATACCAAAAGCATCTGAAAATCAGCTTCTGATTCTCCCCTTGCTCTTCAAAATGGAGATAATCCTATTTCCCTTGCCGTGCTTGCAGAGCCCGTTGCATGACTATTTATGAAGTGCTTTAAAGGCGTTTCTCAAAGTCCCCCTGCTGCCCTTCCCTGACCACGGTGCCTCGCTCTGCCACCTCCCCACTGACTCGGGGGAGAGCTGAAAAGCTTTTTCCTTCTCCCACCCAACACCTGGCTCCCTCCCAGGGCTCCCAGTGGCTCGAGGTGTGGTGCAGGGGGCAGCCAGCGGTGACAGCAGCTCCTCCAGCTGGGTGCTGAGCCAGCAGCATCACGGCCAGCTCCCGGCAGGAGACTTCCGACAGCCTTGGAGATGAGCACATCCATCCTAAGTGATTTTCTGCGTGCTGCCAAGTACCCATGGCCAATGCAGTTCTCCTCACTTCCCTCACCACAGTCCCACTTCATTCTCCTAAGCTGCTGATTAGGCAGTCAGCAGAGATGAAGAGAGATCACAAGAAGTGGCAGTGCCTTGCTTACTGCTCTGACACAAGGAGAACGCTTGCTAAACAGCTAAAACCAAAATGGTCCAAAGACCAACGCATAAAAATTGCACTCTAAATAACTTGGAGCTGTTTGGTTTTTCTTCTCCCTCCCCGTGCCTTTTTTTCTGTTCTTTTTTTCTCTCCTGACATCAAGAGCTGAATTGAGATGCAGGTGATTTCATTTTCATAAACTATCAGTTTCCATCAAATCTATCTAATCCATTTCTATATAAAATCCCTTAAGCAGAAGATCTCGCTCCCACTCTGCCTTCCCCAGCTGTGTAAGCCTCGCAGAGCTAGCAGAAATACCAAGCGTGGGTGGCACTACAAGTTCCCAGCTCTCTCTAGATGTGAATATCACTGAGCTTACATGTCCTCACCATTCCATCTAAAACATATGGCTTTAACGTATCACCAGTCACTTCCCATCAAGATCAAAGTTTAAATATATCTGCGGCCTAGGACAGAACAGGAGGTGCTGCACGGGAAGGATGGGCCAAGGGACCCAACGGGGTGCAAGTGGGGAGGAGCAGGAAAGGGATGAGATGCTCCACATCTGGAGATGGAGGGGCTGCAGGAGGGGGTGAGACAACTGCTCACCCAACAATGGGGAAGGGCACAGGGAGCATCCCTCAGCTGCTGATGTGAGGGGCGGTTGCTGGCAGGGAGGAGAAGCAGAGGCTTGCCAGATTGTGCCAAGAAGAGGAACAAGAAAGATGATGAAGCATCAGAAAGGGACAGCTCATCCCGCAAGGTGCCACTAGGAAATCCAGCTGGGTTGCCGAAACACTGCCTCCCATGAGCTTTCTCTCACCCCTTCTCTCTCCTCCTGTCAGAGATCTGTACATCACTGCATGTCTGCATGAGATTACAGAAAAGGCAGAGTCTGGAAACAAGGCAGTGTCAGCATTCATTTGCAGGTTTCTCACCCAGAAGAGTAAGACCCTCTTGTGAAGCTGCAGGTGCTGATATCCCATTCTACAAACAGGGAAACCAAGGCACAATGACATGAGCAAGGTGGGGTCAGAACCAGAATAAGACCCTGGATCACAATGGAAAGGAAAAAATCCCACTCAGAGCCCCTCTCTGCAGGTACTATGCAAGAGCCCAAAGCTTCTAGCATCCAGCCCCAGCAGTACACCAAGCTGATGCAAGCACCATCCCCCAGCTCTGTACCCCAGCTACAGCCTCACCAACCATGCAGGTGAGCAGGATCCAGCTTCCCCCAGCCCTGCCTTGAGTTTCAAACTCTTCTTCAGACCCAGTTTGCTCCAGTCCAACCCTACCATCAAGGGACTTGGTCTGCTGGGCAGAGCGCCTGGCACCAAGCTGGGCAAGAGCAGAAGAAGGAATAGAAAGACATTTCCACTATTAAAGCATCACCCAAATTTACTTATCAAGACCACGCACAAAGGTATTGGCCGCAGGCTGAACACAGCTCATGGCAAGTATTTCTGAAAGCCTCTGGGAGCTGGAGGGTTCGTCAAAGAATCTTGATTGGTTTCCTCTTAAAAAAAAAACCTCAAATGTATAAATTAAAGCAAAACAATAAACTGCCATCTGGTTTTTGTTATTAATAACATTATTGAAGCAAGGAAACCCAGCAGAACAACTTGGTGCAGATCCTCTGGCTCGAGACGGAGCAGTCAGGATTGGGTACAAAGCAAAGCAGACCTTGTTCCCTCTTCTCATTCCCCATCCCCTCCAAAAACTCATCTCAGATATTTTAATGCACAAAGCAACCCTAAGCCAGCCCGCTCACCGAGTGTCATCTCTGCTGGGCTTGGGGACCCAAACGCAGCCCCACACCACACAGCACAAGGAGCACTCACAATTCATCCTTAACCGCCGTGCGCCGATGTCCATTAGAGGCGAGAGAAGAGGTGATAATGAGACAAAGTGTGAGAATGGGGGCAAGAGAAATAAAAGCAACAGCATGAATAGCACATGAGAGGCAAATGAAATAATTACTCTGCTCACCATTGTTACGACGACGCAATAAATTTAATGTAATTCCTAAAGGCCAACCAGTTGCCTTTCTTACTTGCTGTTTCTCTTTCTTTCTTTCTTTTTTTTTTTTTAAGTTCCTTTTTACAGTTTCAGAATTATGCTTTAATTAGCATAACATTTAAATTAGCGAATGGAATCTTAATTAGCTGAGGAAATAGACTTTTGTTGGAGTGGTTGCTAAAACAAATAAATCCTCTTCCTCTTTCAAGAGCCATTTGCTTATGGCACATTTAATAGCCTAGTGTACCATAAACAATTTGAGACAAGGATAAGTAATTAAATTAGAAAACATGCTGGCAGAAGTACCCCAGCCCGGCCTCCTCCGAGCTACGAGAGGTTATTGCAAACCTGCCCTCAGCAGAGGAGAGCTGCACATGGGCTCTACTCCATCAGTGCTGCAGAA
The DNA here is from genome assembly GCA_013399175.1 of Odontophorus gujanensis. Classification (NCBI taxonomy): domain Eukaryota; kingdom Metazoa; phylum Chordata; class Aves; order Galliformes; family Odontophoridae; genus Odontophorus; species Odontophorus gujanensis. The sequence continues at coordinate 1,120,195 of VXAB01004760.1, forward strand.
CTGGGGCTGCCCCATGTTGCCTTTCCAGCATCAGACCCTGGGGGTTGTGATCGTGGACCCAGCTTGAAGCAAGGGCTCTCATGGGGAAAACGAGGGCTGCATGAAGTTTGGGTGGAGAGAACAATCCAGCAACTGTTTTCTATTGCAGGAGGACCATGATGTTGAGAAGGGCTTGGATGATGAAGGCTTGAACGCAATGGGAAGAGTGGGGCAGGAGCCACAGGTTGCAAAGCCAAGACAGGTTGCTAGCAGGAAGCTTTCCAGCCACTGCACTCAAGGAACAGCAGCTAGGACTTCAGAGTCAGGAACCACATTAGAATCTCAGAATCATTAAGGTGGGAAAGACCACTATGACCATCAAGTCCAATCTCAACCCAATGCCACCATGGCCACTTTCCTGGCTCAAACCACATTCCTGGCTCAAACCTACACCTGCTCCTGGCTTTATCCCTCTGACCTGGCTAGAACACATCTCTTCCGAGACCTAGGGGAGGAAATACACCTACACGTTCTGGACTGCAACACCTCCGTGCCTAAAGCACCTTACAGCTAACAAGCAAAGCCTGCCTGGCCCTGCATATGGGAAGGCATCTCCACAGCATCCATTCTCCCACCCCAATTTCCAGCCCGATGCAGGCAGACGGAGACGGAGCGCTTCCAGCAGCAGGTTGCTCCATCCCGCTCCGGCCAGGCAACTGCAGAGAGCAATAAAAGTTTAATGGCTCCCAGCGGGTCGATTCAGAAAGAATGAAAACGCTATAAATCCAGCATAGTGCTTATGTGGAGCTTAAAAACAAACTGCTCCAATCACACTTAGCCAAGTCATCCAGTCTTCACAGAAGACGGGGATGAAAAGGAAAGATTTAACCTTAGCCATGCCTTGGGCAGCGTTTGGGTTAGGTAGAAAAATGAAGTTTGGGCTCAGTGCAAAGATCTTCCCAGCTTTGCATTTGCTTAGAGGGATGTAAACCTATGGGTGTGCTTCTCTCTAAGGCCCACACCTGAAGGGATCACCAGGAGTACCCAAACCTGCACGATACGTGCAACATGGAAAACTGCCATGGATCAGACAAATCCTGCTCATACACCCAAAGACGTGGGTGAAACCAAAGGTCTGTCTCTCCAGGGATGCAGCCATGCCTTGTACTGGCAGAGCCCAGCCCTATTCACACGGCGTTTAGGCACTTCCAAGGCCAATTAGCAGTGGAGACCCTGTGAAATGACTTGCTACACTGAATTTTCCAAACGCAAACCCATGCCACGCTCACTGCCTCATTTCTCCTCTTGGTGCGTGATAATAGAGGAGGATTTTCAGTAACAGCCTCTTTCAAGGAAGATGGTCTATTATAGGTCTAGCTCATTCCTGGATGCTGCTCTCTCTCCATATTATCTCTCTTTCTTCCCTGCTTCGCTACACAGCTGCAGACTATGGCAGCAGCTTCCTGGGAGGAAGAAAGAAGCAAACCTACATGTGTAATAACCATCTCTCACTGCACTAATGCCTTCAGAGCTGTGTCTCTCCGAGTGAGGCCAAGGTGCACCACAGATCTATCAATCTTGCGTCCATTTGCTCTTTTGTGCTAATAAAGGAGGGGATGTAGGTGGTTACAAATAACAATTAGCCTCTGCTCTCTGGAGGGGGAAAAAGTCATTCAGCAGAAAGGAGCCAAAAAAAGCAGCTTTTTCCACAGTGCACTGGCTTCTCCTCCTGCAGAAGCAGTGGCAATGCCATCCTCTGGGCTCTTATTTCTTGCTGCTTAGCAAGCTGCTCTGCCCCCAGTAGTAAAAGCTCTCAGTCAGCAAGAGGAGACCAAGCCACCCTGTGCAGGAAGAGTGTGACCCAGCAGCAGGGTGTCTGCAGATCCTCAGGTGGTTTGGAGATCCCAAGTGGGGCTGCAACCCACGAGCAACTCTGAGCTGATTAAATCCTTCACTACAAGGAAATTCTCTCAAGGAATTCAGGCTCTTCCCCTGTTGAAAAATAACCATAACCAAACCTCTGTATGCATCCATCAGCAGTACTCACAGCAGAGCCTGTGCAAGCCATCCCACACAGCCTGCTCCCACAGGTATCTGCCCTGCGTGGAGGGGAGAGCTGATGGGATAACTCCAGAGACCTGTTTCCAGTCTCAGAGTGGATGTTTCTGAGAACCAGGACACCAGGCTATTCCCCAGCATCGTACCCCCATTGCTCCTCGCTGGAGATTCCAGTACACCCAGAACAATAACACTTTCATACATCACAGAAAATGTTGTCATTCTGATCTACAACCAAAACTGAAGTGAACCAGCCTGGCAGGAGGGTTGCAGGACACCAACACCTCCTCCGTGCCACCCCACCAGGTCTGCCCCTCCAAGACCCTAAGGAGGATGCAAGATCCCCTTCATCTCCAGTCCAAACCCAAAGGGGATTCCTTCTGCCCTGACCCGAGACACAGCACACCTTCACCCCCATGCATTGCATGGAACCAGCTCAGCCACTTCTTTATTTATTAAATCTGAGCCCTCTGGTATCCAGACACACACAAAAGAAAGGCCTGGCTTCGTCCTCCAAGCCATTACCTCAGCAATATTTATAGCTTTCCAAGAACAAACAAACCTATCACACTGAAGCCTGAGCCTTAATGGCACAGCCTCGGGATAGACGACTTTGGGGAAATCACTGCGGCAAGCGCTGAATGATGATGGATGGTGGAGGAAAGGGGGGAAAAGGAGAGCAAAAACAGCAGTCTGCAGAAACAGGGGGACAATTTGCCAGCTTGAGTAGAGTCACACCTCCTTGCTCCAGTGACAAATTTGCTCCATTAGGCCTATAAACCATACTTCGCCACCACTGCACTGCAAAGTACAGGCTCGTGCTCTGTAATGGGCCTCCAAAGGCAAATGTGTGCCCCAAACACTTTCCTAAATGCCTCATCACTTTGTTTCAACCACGTGCAAGAAGCGCCCAACGGTTGCAAACCTGAGCCCAGAGCTCTGCATCCCTTCCACCACTGCAATGCTCCGTAACGGATTGCGTGCTGGTGACGTCCCAAGCTGTGGGGACCCTTTGATAGGTGACAGAAAAGGATGAAGGCATCTGCAGGAGCCTCCCAGTCCAGCAATGAGGGGACATTCTGGGAAGGGAAAACTCTGACGTCCTATCTTAATCCTCAGCCGCAACAGGAGCGCTACCCTGGGATCTCACCCCGTGTTATTAAAGCACTCCAGATGGTTTTGATGGGGAAGAGGCATTCATTTCGATACCCCGGACACCAAGCTGTCATCTCAGCAGCCACAGGAACATCACAGAGAAAATCAGCTCCCCACCAACATGTTTGTGCAGCAAGGGGGAACTCGGGAACTGAAGCAGAAAATCCTCCATGACTGCTCCAGACTAATAATTGCCCAAACAACGGGTGGTAGCAAGGAAGAAAAAAACGATGGCTGGCTCTGAAACCCCCTACGAACCCACTCCTCACCCCACACCTGTCCCATACTGAAAGGGAATGCAGCAACAAACGTGATGCAAGGCAGCTCTCAGAGCACACCTCCCCCCCAGAGGTGATTCTGCTGCAGCCCCTCTGCACCCAGCCTGGCTTTGCTCTGCAGCACAGCTACATACAGGCACTTCTGCTCTCTGCAGATGCTCTGGAGTGAGAGAAGCTGTCTGTACAGCTCTGACTAGAAAGCCATGCTGCCCTCTTGTCTGACCAAAATGCCTTTGCATGGCAAGAAAAGCAAAACTTGCAGCCTAACGAGGTGCTACAGGATGCTCCCCACGAGCCAAAGGAAGCAGCGTGCTCTGCCAGGATGGGAACAAGGAGCTGCCACCTCCGTAGGCATGGTGGCCCTGGAGGTGTTGCATCAGGAGTCAGCATGCAAACAAAGCTATAGCGCAGGACTACAGCCCTAACACAACCCCCTGCTCAGCCAGCATCCAGGACAAGGAGTGCGTGCCAAGTATATGATGCAGCAAGGATGCTCCTGGAGAAGCTTCCGGGACCAGAGGTGGGTGCAGAGCTCCCACTAAACTTCACCCACTAAACCTACCACACCCACACCATTTTGCAGAGAGCACCGTGCATGCACCAAGACAAATTCACTCTGAACGGCGAGCTGGGTGCTGGTGTGCCTGGTGCACAAAGGCTGGCACCGCAAGAAAGGAGCAGAGCCCAAGCTGAGGGGCAAAGCAGAGCGAGGGGAGCAGGCAGACTGCCCCCACTGCAGCAGCACACGGTCACGGCCACTTCCCTTCAATCACCGCTCGGCTGCGAGCAACATCAAGGAGATCACAGCGGCCTTTTAAAGAGCAATATAATCTCCCGTTATTATCATACAGAGCGGCGCGCGGAGAGGTTCAGCACAGCAGGAGAGTTATGAGGAGTTTGGCTGCTCTGCAAAGTGCAGGCTGGGGCTGCTGGAGCCCGGCTCACCGCTCCACCCTCCACGCACCCATGCATGTTATTGCAGCCCCGCGCACCGCTGCCAGCCGCCCCTGCAAGCCAGGGAACATTCTGCCATAGGTGAAGCTAATGAGGCAGATCATCAGCTGATGTTGCTTGGCAAAACGCTGCAAAGCTTTCGCTAATTTGCACCACCGGAGAGTCCTACCCCAGACATTAATTATCATTCATTTTTTGGGCACGCTTGATGACTTTGGGTTCCTCTCCTCCCCAAGCTGGATGCTTTCCCCGTCCACATCGGCGAGGTTGGAGCTGGTCCCTCCCGCCAGCTGCTGCCAGCACAGATGATGACCCAAAATCCACAAAGGGAGAAAAAATAAGAACCAGAACTGGCAGAGCAGTGCCAGAGCTGGTGCCTCTTTTGCACAGGAGACAAACAAGGACACGTTAGGGGATTGCTAATGGGGAACAGATAAACACTTTGCTAGCTGCGAAACTCTGGGTTAGATGGACCAGGGAGGCAAGAGCATCACATGAAATGGCACAAGCAAGGAAAAGGCACTACTGGTTAAAGGAAGCTCATCTCTAGTCAAGACCTTCTGCTGAAGCCTTTGAGAAGAGAAAGGGCCAAGAGTCCTCATCCCTAGAGGCGTACCAGAGCTGTGCAGATGTGGCACTGACAGACACGGTCAGAGGGCACGGGGGGATGGGTTGGGACTGGGGATCTGAACAATTCTTTGCACTGAACATCCCAGCCCATGGGACAGGAACCATCGCACCATTTGGCACAAAGAAATCCAAACCCTAATTTCAGGGGGTCTTCTACCCCCTACTGCAGCCCATATTATGATCGATAAAGATGCTCACGCTCCTCTGCAGCACAGAAGAGCATCTCCTCCTTGAAGGGCAAGGGTACGAAGATGCAGGCAGGAGGACGAGGCCACTTAAAACTCTGCTGCTTCTGCAACAGCCAAGCCCACGCCTGAGCTGGTGCGAGAGAACAGCTCAACCACCGATAAGGAAAATAGTACACCAGGCAAATTTAGTTACACTGGATTATGGGAGACCAACGCTCCCCAGGTTCTCCATAGAAGGAGTATAGGCAGGAGTCTGCTGTGAGCTGTTCCAATGAGAGGCAATAATTGAATTTGTTTTCATTTAATTTGAAGGGCCTTTAATTAAAAGCCAAGCCTGTGTGTGCAGAGAGATAAAGCTGAGCACGTGGAGTCTGGGGGTAATTTGGGTGCTGAATGCAATAATTAATTGTAAACGTGGAGGTCAGGAGACTGGCTCTATCTCCCTGCAATCAGCACACTGCACTGGCCATCCGAATGGAATGGGCTCACGAGCGCCGGAAACGCTTAAGTGATTTTTGAAGCCTTAATAGCAATTATAGAGCAGCGTGGAGGTTAATTTGCAGAGTTCATTAATCAGAGAAATAAACACGTCAGCGATCACCACGGAGAAGGGAAGCACAAGAGCTTGCCTTGGAGATGGAGAAGGCTGACCCCGACTCGGGATGCTGACCAGGGTGCTGGTGGCAGTTGTTTGCAGCCCACCACTCTGAGCAAACCACGGCTCTCTTCCTCTGAAGCACTGGCTCTAAACCTCTCTGCCACTAACCCTAGATATCCCCCAGCAACACGAGGTGTTAGCTGGGTATCAGCATCACACTGCTCCCGGGCTGCGAACACCATCCTCCCACTGCCCAGCAGCCTCAGCCATGAGATTAACACCATCACCTCAACTGGAGGCCTCCCGCACAGCGCAGGAGTCCTCAAGCCAAAGAGATTTGAGTTCACACACGGTCTCAGGATGGAGAATATTTAGAAATGAAGAAAATGGCTTGAAATTGATTTAGTCTCAATCAGCATAGTGGCCGTGGGGCTTCGTGGCTACAGAATGATTAAGGCTGCTAAAGACCACTAAGCTCAAATCCAACTGCCAACCCATCACCACCACACCCACTAAACCACATCCCTCACCCCATGCATGGGGAGAAGGTCACAGTGCTGACGGGTTGACACTTGGATTTGATGATCTTAGTGGTATTCTGCACTTTTTCTTCTTTCTCCCCACGCATGAGGAGAAAGGGCAGTGTTGGAAACACCATCACCAGCATCACAGGAGGGTGTGAGGTGTGGCAGGAACTACAGCAGGACGGGAAGGAGCTGGGCTGAGGGATATCTATGTCATCTTACTCTAGTTCAGACAAAATACAGTTTAGCACAAGGTGGAAAAAACACGCTCCTATAATGAGCATTCTGCACCACCATTTCTGATGGCAGCAGTATTTGCAATGCAAAACTCTGCCTCTCGCAGCTCACTCACGGTAACTTGAAGAAACACTACAATTTATTTGATCTGAAGCAGAGACACGAGCAAATCTGCTCTGAAGGGAACGCTGGCAAGATGAGGATGGAGGTCTCCCATCCATACATTCCTCAGGCAATCAAGCTGCTTTGAACTTAAGGAAAGGTGACAGAATGGGGTAAGATTTGGGGGTGGGGGGGGGTGGGGTTCTGGGCAGCCCCTTCCTTCCCACACTGACTTCTCCTGCACCCACTGCTCAGAGTGAGGAGGATGGGAGCAGGATGCACACACATGGGAAGGCATCTGAAGGAGTGGAGCACTAATAGCTGCTTCTCAGGCTGGTAATTGCTCCCTGGAGAAAGGCTGCACATCGCACAGATCCCTTCCCTCCTTCCTTCCCCACAGTTTATTTTAGGATTTCTGGCTTCTTTTTTAAGCCTTGGATGTACCCACATAGAAGATCTGCAAGGCAATGAGCAGAAGAGGCCAAGCCCAGCACCGCCAGGTCTTTTCTTGTTTTATGTTTGGTTGCTTGGCTTGGGTTTTGTCGTTTGGGTTTTTTTTCCCCTAGTAAAATAAACATTAGCTACAGCAGTGCAACTCATCCAGCACATAGTTCTTTGAGCTATTCCCTTCTGCCACTGCAAGCACTGTTGCCTCTTGGACTTCCATGTAGGAGATTAGTTCAAGAAACCTCAGCACAGGTCAAGGTTTTGTTTTTATGTCCGCAGCTGTGTTCTTCAGAACACTGGAGAGCATCCATGACGTTCAGCAAGGAAAAGAGCTGGGCTCAGTGCCTGGGACAGTACCACCCCATGTATAGGCTGGGAGGGATGAGAAGAAGACACTGGGAAGGACCTGGGCACACCGTGAACCAGGAGGAAGCTATCACTCCTCTCTGTCACCAGAGAGAAATCACTGCAGGAAGGTTTCTTCCATCCCAAACAGCAGCACCAGGGCTGGGCAACCTGCTCTCTCCTCCTCCTCCTCTAACTCCAAGTCTGGGGATCTGACCAGGATCAGCGCTAACTTTTCTGCCTGCTAGAACAGTGCTTAATTAAACATTTTAATTAAAACCTACAAGAAGGATTGCTCCTGTCATCCTGTCGAGGGAAGGCTAATCAAGTCCCTTTTATCCAGGCCAACACGTGGCCCAAGGACAGAAGGCAGAGCAACATAACACTGCATGGGATGGGGAAGGGGTCCTGCCTGCCCTGAATGGGATGCTGCAGGGAGAGCCCAGCTTGAGTGCAAACTCTGCACACAGGTGAAGGTTTGGGCATGGAGGTGAGAGGATGCAAACCTGCCCAGGATAACGCAGCTTAATGCAAAAGCAGGAGCCAGCAAAGGAAACCTGGAGACCACCACCCTTCATTGGTGCAGACAGACGTGGAGGAGTCACACACACAGCTTTCCAAAGAGTTTAAGGGCTGGGATCACTGTGAAAAGACTCAGCAGTGCCCCCAGAGAACCACAGAATCATTAAGGCTGGAAAGACCACTTAAGACCATGCAGTCCAACCATCCCCACCACACCACAAAGCACAACGCTCAATGCAACAAACACCCTCTTCTTGAACACCTCCAGGGGACAGTGACTCCATCCCCTCCCTGGGCAGCCTGTGCCAACACAGCACCAAACAATCTGCTTTCCCTATTGGTGGCATGACACACTCCGTGCCCACCTGGTACCAGCTCCATGCATCTCCCCACGCCACGCACCGAGCACAGCACAGGGCAGAGCTCTCCACACTCACCCTGATTGCGAGTGAAGTGTTTGTGCACCACTTCAGAAAGTTCCCTCCCCCGGCGCCCGTCAAGAACAAACAAAGTATTTGTTGTTGGGGGAGTAAAAAATTCATCAAACTAAACTAAAATCGAATCAGAAGCGGGAACGCGCGCATCTACGTTTGGGTGAGCAGGGAGAGAACGCGCTGGGAAACTTTTTGATCAGAGCACAGAGTCTCAAATCCTGACAGAGAAAATGTATTCATAATTTATTAAAAAAATAATTTATAATTTATTTTAAAAATTCACCAAGCTCTTTTTTTTTTTTTTTTTCCTTCTTTTTCTTCTTCTTTTTTTTTTTTTTTTTTCCTCTGAGGAGAGCAAACAACCAAACCATCCTGCAGAAAGTCCCTCATCCCCCTTCTCCCTAAGCAGCCCCTGCTTTACCTGCCCACCTCTATCATGTAGAAAGCAATCAGGGCAAAGCACTGCAGCCCTGGACCCTCCCTGCTGCACTGTCTATCCAGGCAGATTATGAGGTTTAGTGTTGCTTCTCCATTATCCTAAATAAAGCAGCCTTTTGAAATTGCTTCAGACGTATTAGATCATGTACTTTTTACACTTCCAGAGACACTGGTTATAATATCTTTTTAACAACGCCGGGCAGAATCTATTTTCTTCTTCCACTGAGCTGAAAAATACTGTTTTCTCAAGGAAGAAGAAAAAGGAGGAAGAAAAAAAAAAGCTATTGATTTTGTTTAGGGTCAGAATAAAATATCATTGGAGTGGGTGTTGAAATCCTCAGCCACGAATTACTTCCAAAGTGACAGTTTGGGCTGCGGAGATTTTTCTTGTGAAGTAAAACAAAACAAATGAAACATCGTGTTCTTCATCTACAGGTATATGCTCAGGGCTCCCACTGGTTCCAGCTGGTTCCTGCTGACCTTAATCTCCATTCTGATCTATTCTCCCCTCCTTCCCATCCCTCTTGGAGTCAAACCCTGGCCAGAACCAAACCCCACTGTCCACGCACCCCATTGTCACACTGTGCCTTAGAACCACTGCAGTCAGCAAAGACCTTCAAGACCCTCAACCCAACCCCAACTCATCATCACTGACGACATCTCCGAGTACCCCATCCCTCCAGCCAGGACAGCCCTTCTCCTGCTGCTTTTGAAGACAAAATATGGCAGGGAACTCCCCACCCACAGCCCTCAGCTAGAGCTCACTTTTCCAAAGAGTCAGAAAATTAACTCCCATTTATATGCACAAGCTGCTTCCCTCTAATCTGTACACCTATCTCCGCTCTTCTGCTGCTACAAGAGAAGAATATTTGCTTTAAATACAATAATTTCTTTATAAATAAAGAACAGGCAACACTTTTGAAAAGGAAACCAGATGTCTACCTCCCCTTTTCTGTGGTTTCTGCTCCTCAGCATTGTGTGCACAAGATAGAAGCGTGCCACTAGAACGAGGAGATCCGCAGGCCCCTGCTTTCCCCTTTCCATTTTATTTTATTTATTTAGATTTATGCAAACGCCTGAAGAGGTCACCTACCCGTATGCTCTCTATGCCCTTGACATAACTTGAAAATGCACCATAAAAACGTCCTGGGCACAGCAGTATAATTTAATATCGCACACCACCAGGAAGGCACATAACTGAAAAAACCTAAACCTTCCCCTGCTGCAGATATGCTCTGTCCCCAGGCATATACCTGCACATATATATATATGCATTTTAGCTTCCATCAGCTCTTTCTTTCCCCATCACCTTCTGTTCGGGGAAATCTCAGCCTATTCTCCACATTTCTGCTGCTCAGCAATGTCCCCTACCAGACTCTCCCCCCCATACTCTCCACCCATGGCTCTGGGGATGCACCACCTAGGAGCTGTTCCTGCCACAGCCCATCCTTGTGGCTACCATCCACCCCTGCCATAGCATCAGGGACTCCTGCTCTTCTCCATGCACCTGAGCACCGAGCCATGGATGGCTCTGAAAGCTCTTGGCTTCCTGGAGCTTGTATCATAGAATGGCTTATGTTGGAGGGGACCTTAAAGTGCATCCAATCCCATGGACTGGTTGTCCCCCACCAGACCAGGTTGCTCAGGGCTCCATCCAACATGGTCTTGGACATCTCCAAGGATGGGGCATCTACAACTCCTTTGGGCAATCTATTCCAGTCTGAGTAAATAATCTCTTCCCAATATCTAACCTATATTTCCCTTCTTTTAGTTTAAAGTCCTTCCCTCTTGCCCTACCGCTATTAGACAGTATAAAAAGTCAGCCCTCCTCCTGCTTATAAACTCCCTCCAAGTACTGAAAGGCCACAATGAGGTCTCCCTGGAGCCTTCTCCAAGCTAAACAAGCCCAACTCCTTCATCCTTTCTTCAAAGAAGAGGTCCTCCAGCCTTCTGAGCACCTTTGTGACCCTCCTCTGGACCTACACAGCCCTCCATGAGGTGGAAACAATTGAAGTGCAACAAAAGCATCAAAAATTTCACCCTAGAACCTGTTCCCGTGGAGCTGCCAAACTTCTCCTATGGTTCCACAAGGCTCAGGGCAGGTCAAGGCACCCCCAAGCACACAGATGCTGTCAGGTCAGCAGCAGATAGTCTGCACCACAGTTTGGGAAACTACGCCCACCTCAAACCAAATTTGAGCAGGAAAGCTGCCTGCCATTCAGATCACCATGTGGATGTGAGCTCCCCACTCATCAACCTCCCATCCCTGGGGACCTGTTTGTGCTGGGGCACAGCTCCCTGCTGCTGCCTCAGGATGCCATTGGATCCCTCTGCAGCATCTCTTCACGGTTCCCGGCCACCGCTCCCTTGGGAACGAGCACGAAGAGCCAACTAATGAGTCTATTAGACTTAATTAAGCTAATGTGAAATTATTTACTTAATCTGGGAAGATCTTATGATGGCAAGAAATCCCCATGGAGAAAGCATGCAGCTGCCTTGCAGTCGAGCAGAAGCTCACGAGCAACTGGTTGCTAGAGCCTTCAGATAGGCATCAGTGCAGGGATAAGGCCCCATCCTGCCATGGTGCTTCGGTCTGCAACACCAGGGATCTGCTTCCAGCTCTTCCACCCATCCCACTCATGCTGAAGTCACCAGGAATGGCAGCTGGATGCAGACAAGGCTCATCCATGCACAACCCTTGCAGTCCTCTTGCAGGAGGAGCAGCCCCAGGGACGTCAGTATCAGCACTGCTGCACGGGATGTGAGCAGAGCAGAGGCTGCAGAGGCGAGAGGGGATTTTGCCTTGCATATTTCACTTTCTTTTTTTCCCCCACATTAAGAGATGCTTAATGCTTGCTTTGAATTCTTAATACGACCGAGTTCTTTTTGCCACTTATTTTGTTTTGTCATGCACTACATACAATTACACATCTCTAATCCGCAAATCCTCCCCCGACACCAGAACACGTGCCAAGCCTTTCCTTTTTGCTGCCGCCGCATTAAAGGTCTTTGGAGACTCACTCACACTGCAGAGCAGGATGCCCTTACCAAGCTGGAAAGCTCAGACCCCAAACCAGTTCCCCTTCCCAGAGGATGGGGCCCTCGGTGCAAGGATCCTGCAAAAGATCCCGCTCCCACCCCGGCTGCGAGGTGCTTGGCTCAGCATCTCTCCATCAGAAATCGCATCTTGCAAATCTCCCCCAGTGCAGAAACTCGCCTGTCAGATATTAGCTCAGCAAAATCTGGCAGGCAAATGATCTAATTAATAATCAGCACCATCAGGAGTTTCCACTTTTCTCAGGCAGCCAAACAGGCAAAAGCTTCTGTGCAAATGGGACGCCTTCGCCGCGCTGCCACAAGGTTGGATGGCAGCTGCTGCACGTCTTGGGGTCTGCAAGGGGTCGGGGGTCCCAAGGGCCACCCATGCACCCCACAAACCAGCAAAGCAGGCTCAGATGCTGGCTTCCCATTTTCCAAAGGCAGAAGAAACCCCCACTCCTTCTCTGCCATCAATGGGGAGAGCAAAATAGGATGTTACAGCAAAAGCAGTGCCCCCAGGAGCAATAGCCATCACCAGCAGAGCCAGTCCCTGTTGCTCATCCCCAACGTGGTGCCTGTCAGAGGCAACGCTTTATCTTCCCCTTATCTCCCTCTCGCTCTTCTCCCACCTCCACCCACATCCCTCTGCTAAACGATGCTCATATCCCATCTGCGCCATGAACTGTCAGGAGGCCACAAACGTCACCAATCACCCATCAGAGACAGTGCTATCTCCTCCCTGCAGCAGGAAAGGGGAAAGCGATACCAGCTGGGGCTGCAAGAGGGGCCAGAGCACATCTGCCAGGAGCAGCGACGCCAGCAGCTCCTCCTGACCCTGCTCAGGGTAAGGAAAGAAAGAGACACATCAATTTGCAGAGCCCTGAGCCAAAATCCAACATTCACCTTCTTTCAGTGTAATTTATTCAAGCTGCTTTATTATTGCAGATCCCAGCAGAGATGGAGAGGTCACAGCTGGAGCAATAACAATAATAATAAAAAATACTTAACTCAGAAGAGTATCTCGTACGAGTTCATCGTGCTTTGGGGAGATGCCTTTTTTCTAGCCAAGGTGTTTTAAAGAAAATGAAGACAACAAGGGCAGAGAAAAGCAGCTCATCCCAAATCCATCCAGACCAAATTCCTGCTCAGCAAGAGCTCAAACTCAGCCCGGGTGCACCTCCAGCCTCACAGCAGGGTGAGCCCCTCTCTGCCCATTTCCTCCTCCTGATGAGCCAGCTCACCACACTGATGCCACAGCTCAGCTCTGTGCACTGCCAGAACCCATCCAGCTGCACAGTGCCCTGCAGGCACAGAGTTCCCCTTTTGGGGCTCATTCCCACTAATTTCACCCTCAGAGAGCACAGCCCGGGCACAAACTTCACTGCAAACTCAACCAACTTCATGGCACTGAGCAAAGCTTCTTGGAGGGGGAGGGGATGGGCAGGGGCTTTGCACCCCTCTGTTCATGAACCCAATTAGGCATATGCCGAGGAAAGGGTGTATGTATATTAGATTTTAATTAAGCAGTGTTAATTATAATCTATGAGATGTGCTTACTGCTTATCTGATAATTATGAGAAAGCCAATTTGGCTGCTGGCTTGTGACTAATTAAGTGGAATTAGTAATGATAATTATAGATTTAATTTTTGTTTGCCTTTATTGGCGATGGGGGTAAACTGGTTTGGAGGGCTGCAGAGAAGGGAGTGGGAAACGCCAAGGGAAAAGATGGCCCCAACAAGAGCCCGCCCATGGCTTCACAAGAAAAGTGCATTTTCAGCAGGAAAAAAATCCACAAATCAGGCTTTTTTCTTATTTTTGCCAGCCCATGTGAGGCTGCTGAGCTCTGGGAAAAAGTTTGACAATTGGGTAACTGTGGGAGTTGGGCCTTTTCTGCCCCACAAAGAGCAATGCCCCATTGGTGCTGCGGGGACGGGGCAGCATTGAGCTGGGGGAGGTGACAGCAGGAGCCCCCCCAAACCCCCCCCCAAAATGGGGGCGGAAAAATTGGCCTTTCCCAGCAAAATGTCAACATCTCCCATTTCTGTCCTGAATCATCACCAGCCACTTTTTGGAAATGTCAGAACTCAGACTTCAGGGATTACTGAGGGAGGTGAGAATTGGAGGCTGCAGCTTCGAGCTGCGGCGTTCCCCTTCATCCCACACTGCCCCAACTCCAAGCTGCCAGGAAGGGAAAAAAAAAAAAAAAAAAAAAATTTTTGGATGCTGACACCCCCCCCCCTCCCCCCCCACCTTATAATTTATAGGATTTGAGAAAAAAATTAAAAACT
>VXAB01004760.1:1134420-1160844 GCA_013399175.1 Odontophorus gujanensis
AAAGCCCAAGGAAAGAAAAAAAAAAAAAAAAAAGACAATTTTTGGATGCTGACACGCCCCCTCCTCCCCCTCCACATTATAATTTATAGGATATGAGATAAATATTAAATACTACTGTGGCCGTGTGCCTCCTCGAAACGCATTTTCCTCCATCTCTGAACACTTGCTGTGACCACAGGCTGCCAAAGTGGCCCCAAACATTACACGACGGCGTGAAAAGGCAAAGACTCCAATTACAAAGAAATGGAGGGAAAAATAATAATAATAATAATACAGTGCAGCTGGATTTTTAAAAGGGCCAGATAAACTCGCAGCTGCATGACACCACGCGGAGCCGTGCAAGCTAAGCTAATGATAATTGAATCCCCTGCTGTAGGGGGGGCAGGGATTGCTGGCTGTGCACGGTGTGGCAGAGACCTGGGAAGCTCAATGGAGTGGTGGAGGCAGAGCACAGACCACACTCCGCTCCATCCCCCACTTCAAAAGGGGCAAAACCCAGAGGTTGCTGTGCCCATGCTCCTTCACATGAGCGGCGTTGCTGATGCCCAACTAAATAATGCATGCCAACATCAGGTATAAATTACAGGCAGTAGAGAGGGAAGACAATGCAGGCTGAATGCATTAAGGCAGCAGCCCGGGTGCAGCGTGGCTCATTTGCAAGATGCTGCTGCAAACTGCTGTGTTCCTGCTGCTGAGCCCACAGGTAACAGCACGGAGAGCTACAGGGCTCAGCTCAAGGAAAAGCACCTGACCTGACTGCAAAGTTGCTGCTGGCATCAAACCGGGGTGTTCCTGGGGAGCAGACTCCTGGCCAAGGAGTTTTGCATGCTGGACAAATCCCTGTGGCTGGTTGCCACGGCCTGAAATTGGCACTGCACACCCAGTGACCGCAAAGCCATTTCTATGAGAGGGGAAATTAGACTGAGTATAAGGAAAAAGTTCGGTTTTTTTTTAAATGAGGATAGTGAAGCCCTGGAGCTGGTTGCCCAGAGAGGTGGTGGATGCCCCATCAGGTTGCATGGGGCTCCAAGCACCCTGCAGGAACAAACCCAACTTCTCTTAATCAAAGCATCACCAGCGATTAAAGAAGCAAATCCCAGAGGTGGGACAAAGGGCAGCCAAAGCCCCTTTCCCCCAGGGATTTCCAAAGAAATGCCATGAAAGCAGATGACCAGGGTGCTCTGCAAACTCCCTCCATAGTTTCTACCTAAAGCAGCACAGCACAACCCATTGCAACCAGGCTGAACATCAGCTCTGAGTGCGTTTGCTGAATCACGCTTTCAGGGTCCTGCACTTAATTCCTCTGCAATGCATTTAATACCTTTGCTTCCTGTCCTAAAGAGCTCTGGGATTCACTGGATGGAGAGTGCAAACAGCTTTGACTCCAACCTCGTGCTCAGCTTTACAAGGAAATCATTCATTTGGATTTCCCTGATGAGCAGTAAGGTAAAGCAGGTCAGTATCCAGCTTTGCAGATATAAATAACAGTTGTGAGATGAACCAGCTCCACGCCATTCAGATCTTTTTGCTGAGCACTTCTGCACTGGGCTGGCCAAGGATGCATTGCTGGGTGCTTACTTACCCCTCCAAAAAGGGGAAAAATGGGGTTTTAAGAGAAAAAATGCTTCATAATACCAGGTGAGCTGTTGGATACGGAGAAGATGAGACAGAAAGCCGGAGCTGGTAAAAACTACAGCTTGTAATTTCATTGCACCTTCCCTACTCAATAAATGGGTTCCACTCAGAGCATCTCTCCCATCCAACCCAAAAAGGATTGGAAGGGTGAGCTGATTGCCCTGACCACAGACACGTTCCCCTGGCAGGGAAAGCAGACCCATCCGTGGCTGCTCCCATCCAAAGGGTTTCGCTGCCTTATTATGGGAACACAGCCAGCAGCTTGGGGTCTGGGAGAACTGCAGGGAATTCACCATTCCCTGGACATGCACGGGGAGAGCAGGAGCAGCATCAGAAGCTCAGCCCTATCCCCAACACCAGCGCTCCAAGGGACCCTCCCATGGGACCCCTCTCACCCAGCTATAGCGAACCCATAGGAGAGCAGCACATGCAGCAAGTCACGGGGAACCAGGGCTGCCCTGCATTGCTGCTAACCCCCGAGGAAATCCCTCCTTACACACAGCAGCACGCTCCTTTCAGCAAGCAGCCTCCACCTTCCCTGCAAGAGGCTGAGCCTCGCCTGCTGCGGTGTCTTCGAAGGAGAAGGCTATCAGCTCCAAACAGCCGAGACCTTTAGCTCAAATCCATTAATCCTCTTTATTAAACCCAGGTCACCTCTGAGTCCTGGCAAATTAACCAGCATCTCCCCACTGCAAGTACATCAAGAGGAAACGCGCTGTACAGCGCCTGTAATTTTCATGGACCAGGGCTCCGGGGTCAGAGGGCTTCCCGAGCTCCATTCTCTGCCTTTGTCAATTTAAAAGGGAACATCGGCTTGCTCTTGTATAAATTACAGGAGAGGCAGAGCAGGGGCTGCGGGGCACTCTGCAGCCTCCAGCCACACCACTGTCCCTCATTCTGCCCCAGTTGGGAGCTTGGCACAGCAAGGCCACAAGCAGCAATGACGAGGAATAAACAGGGCTGGGGACAGCCCCTGAGCACAGCCACCAGAAACCAACAGTGGTCGGGCACCGGGTGCCGAGCCTGGCATCCACCAAGACTCCCTTGGCCCCTTGCCTTTGTGCTGCTGCTAATAAATGCCACATCCCTGTGCCAGCCCAGCTGGGAAGCGAGAGAAAGAGCCTGGGAGGGCTTTGCTCCAGCTCAGAAGTGGGTGGAAAATTGTTGCCTTGTTCCCTGAAATTCCACCATTTGAAACATCCCCTCCCGCTTTCTGCGGTCTCCTGGTGGAGCCACTCTACTCTGAGTGCTACCAGGGCCAGCATGGCCCCACTTCTGAAGAGCCACGGCCATCTCGCTGGGCTGGGGACACTTTGGGACAATTGCATTATAAGAACTGCTTATGCACCCAGGAGGAGAGCTCCAGCCTGGGGAATGGAGGCTATGGGCTGGGAACCAGGGCAGAGGAGGGATGTGGAGCCACAGCTCTGCCCAGGACACAGCCCCTGCTCCTGCAAACTGCATCCTCAAAGCAAACCAACTTCCCAGAGCTATTTTTGCCAGCGAGGGGTACTTACAGCCAATACAGTCGGTAAGCGAAGAAATACACATTTTTCAAAGGAAAAAAAATACGGTGGGAAAATTCCCAAGCAGCTCAGTAAGAGCTGCAAGCTTCACATCCCTTCCCCTGAGACAGCTCCACGCAGTGCTTGTGAGCCACAGCTGTACCACCACAGGGCTGCAAACCCACCCACTCGAGCTGAGGATCTCTGGTTTTTAGCCCAGCTGAAGGCAGCGGAGGATCTCAGCCCTCACCCTTCGCCAGACAGCAGGGTCTGAGTTAGTGGCAGGGTCAGAGCACAGCATTTTAAATCTCCCAGCCGCCAGCATGCATCACGGCTTTAGTTTCTTATTAAAAAGACAATTTCTTGCTGTATTTAATCACCACAAGGTCATTGCGGTGACAGTTGTCAGCATCCCAGCCTGGGAGTTGGAGGAGCAGAGCCCCATCCCGCTGACCAGATAAAGGACCCGATGCTGGGCTTCATCTTGTTTGCAGTCATGAGGTGCCCACCTCCGTGTGCAGATGAAGGTGTGGGTGGGCTGGTGTCAGCACCCCGCAGGTGCTCGGGGAAGCTGCCGTTCTCTCTGCTCATCAGGAGCCCCGAGGAGAGAAATTGCATCGTTCCCTTCGCGGCCCTCTGCCCACCTCGAACCAATTTCTCTTCCTTTTAATTCAATTCAGCTCCTCCTGACCTTGGCTGGCTGGTGTTGCAGAGTTTCTCTCAACAGATAGCACCAATTACAGAGGTGCGAAAATGGAAGGCTTTCAATTTGGAGAACAAACCCAAGGAACTGGAACTTTATTGAACTGAGAAACAGGGGGTGGAAAAGGGGGAAGAGGATGGGGGCACGGGTTTAGAAATATTCCTTATGTTCGCATCAGAAACCAAACGTTGTGACTTACTTCCCTCAGAGGGGAACGGGGAAGGTTTGGCCATACAGCAAGGCTGCCCCAAGACGTGATAGCTCCCCTCTCCATCCCAATCTCCACCAGCCACGCGCCGACCCAGCTCCAAACCTCACCTTGATCCTGACACAACCCATCCCCGCAGCGGCACAGAGGACGACGTCACACCACAAGAGCTCTCTGCCAGAACAACACGAAGAGCAAAGAAGTCCTCCCAGCCACGTTCGGGCGGGCGAGCACATCACAGCTGGCTCAGCACCCTCTTTCAGATGCTTCCTCCCAAGCCCCAGCCCTAGGGGCCAACACGAGGGATGAGCAGCTCGTTCTGGCCTCTCTGAAGAGTTTCCACGAGCTCGCTGGCTCGTGGTTTTGCAGCCAGCACGTAGCACCTCCTGGATCCCCGGCCAAGCCGCGACCGCAGCTCCCCCCAACGACTGCCCATAAATCCTCCGAGTCGGTAAACAGCCGAATTACGGCTCCCCACCATTGCTTAGCTGCTTTTGACACTAATTGCTCTGTGGAGTGTGTGCAACTGGCAACACCTTATTAAAAGTGAAATATATTATGCTGTCCACTTATTGCTACTTTATAAAGATAAAGCACCCCGACGACGGGGAAAGGCTGGCTAAAGGCATCGAGCAGCAGCCCCGCTGCAGCCGGCGGACGCTCCGACGCACAGAGCAGAAGCACGGCGAGCATTACTGGGATAAATGTGTGCTCTCAGTTAAACTGCAGAGTGTTTCCATTTTGAGCCCAAGGGCTGAGAGAAGAGCGTGCTTGAGAGTTTCCTCTCTGCTCGCCTCCCGGTTTCAGCCCTGAGATCACTGCTCTCAGACCTTCAGAGGCACAGAAGGACGCGGGGATCGAGAGCATGCTGCCTTCCTGCCTACGCCAAGAGCAGCAGAGAGTGCCCACTGACTCACAAAGCCACGTTTGCTGCCTGCATGCCACCAACCTCCAGACATCACCATCACCCGTGAGCATCACTGCTCTGAGTGCAAGCTGTGGTGCTCCAAGCTCCACTTTAGCACAGCAGAGAAATTTTGGGGTCCGACGCTTTGATTTCAGTCCTCTGACTGTGTTTCTCGATGGATGAGTCTGAAACCTGCTGTTTCACAAGGGAAAATGTGTAGAAGCCTCCAGTTCAGATTTGGAACTACAGCGAGGACACGTCTTTTAACACGTCTCTCCATGCACGCCTTAGGCAAGTCATTCTCCCTCTTTATTCCTTGGCTTCTCTGTCTGCACAAACAGGGACCATGAAATTCCTCCTCTTCATGAAGTGTTTTAAGATCTACATGAACAACCACAACACACAAGACCCGATACCACGTTCCAGTAATAAATATTTCAATCCAGGCCCTCGAGCTTTCCCTCACCACCTGATTTGGAGAGAATTTTTGTTCTTTTTTTTTTTTTTAATTAAAACGCTGTTACTAGCTGTGAACGTGACAGCCAGCAGAAGACAGAAGGAAGGCAAACACAGGGGATGACACCAAAGAGCTCCACAGCCCACAGAGCTCACACAGATGAGGTACAGAAAGCCATGGGCACCGAGTCCTGGAGGAAATGGTGCATCCTAAGCAACGCACCTGAAATATGCAGGCTCTCTGGTTCAACAAGTTCACATGCAAGCAGGATCAATTCCTCCTCACTCCTGAGGTATCAGCAGGTAATTGGGTATCACGCCGTGATGAGCAACCTAGTTTGCTCAGAAGCTACAAACTTTAATCTTCATCCATTCCTGGTACGCAGAACGGAGGGAGGAACAGATCAAAGCAGAATGGATCAAATTCAGCTGCATTTGGGCACAGATTGCAGAAGAAAAAGGGACTCGTTCTTAAGCAGAACGGCTCAGGCTTCTAAGGTTCAGCACCTTGATAAGACTCGAGTACAATAGAGCAGAGTCACTGCCCCTTTTGCAGCCACCTGCAGCCTCAGCACCGCCTCCCTCGGCTTTGGGGCAGCTCCTGATCTCGACTTTGCAGGCAGCCAAGTTGCACGGCAGCATTCACCCACCTCTGCAAACATCTACACCCACTGCCAGCTCCCTGCAGCCCACAGCCGTGGTCTTGTTTCCACGCCAGCAAGGAGGGTCACATCACTATACCCTATGCCACCAGTGAGGACAAGGAGGTGCTACCCCACGCTTTGCAGGCTACGAGGTGCCACCTGGCTGCAGAAGATTGCCACCTTGGCCACATTATGAAGGGACAAGAGAGATGGATGGGCTGGGACAGACAGAAGAACGCCACGGGCAGCAGCACGACCTGTTTGACAGACTTCCCTACTGATCAAAGCTAACTTTGCTCAGGGGTTTTGACATCTGATTAATTACATCACACCAGCTTGCTCCGAAGGCTCCATTTCAGCAGTCCTCACCTCCCATGCTCATGGGGCTCCACAGCCAAGCCTGGTGCCAGCAGAGGAGGGATGGTGGGAGGACAGCTCTGCCAAAAGCCCTGGCCTGTCCCTGTATGCCCCGAGATAAGGAAGGGGATGGCTGGGAGCAGAGCCCCTTTGTCTGCACAGTGTTTGTCACGGGCAGATAGGACACGGCTGCCTCACGCTGACATTTTGGTGACCAAATTAACATGCGCCGCCATGGAGACTAAATGTCATTAGCCTCATTAGAAGTGATCGCATTAAAACAAGAAAAAAAATAAAATTAAAGTGAAAATTAGCCAAAGCTATTCAATAAAACAACAGGTTGATCCAGCAGGGACCAGACAGCCAACACCAACTGGGAACGGGTTGGGTGGAGGTCTCCATGGGGTCTGCTGTCACATCCAGCCCCAGTGAGGCCTCACTGTTGGAGCCAGCACTGCCATACGTAGTCAGACACGTGTCTTGGATACGTCTGGGCATGGCTGTATCTAACAGGGACAGGGCTTTTTTTAGCAGCATCCAACTCCAGGTTTCTCTCGGATTCTTCCCATTCAATTACTGGCCAACGCCGATCACATTTTGTTTATGTGCTGTGACAAGACTGCTGCACAAGGTGGAAGGATTAGTGGAGTAAGTATTGTCTTGTCCTTGTAAAGGGAAGAATTTTTCCTGTAGCCCCTCTTGCTATGCAAATACCATTTCCTTTGGGGAGGGAGAAGTCAGAGGGCCCTTGCAAGATCCTGCTTATGACAGAGCAGATTTGAAAGCCCAGAGATCTCCTTCCCCCTCCTTCCCTTCTGTCAAAAATTATAATCATCATTTTCCAGCTTGCTGAACAATCAAAGTGTGGCCTATATTCGCTGGAGCTCCTTCCACACGCTACATGCATAGCAACAAGTACAGGAAACAAAAGCCAGAAGTAAACAGTCATGCAGGAAGAGGCAATGGGCTGCCAGGTGGGTGAGGATGAAGGCTCCTTGGAGGCACTGTGTGGGCTGCACAGCGTGGACCCCCCCACCAGTGCCCTCACTCTGGGAGCCTGAAGTCCACTACAAAGACCCCTTCCATGGTTTGCAAGGGAACATGGCAATGAAGCATCCCTGTTCATTGCAGAGCAGTTGGACTAAATGACCTCTGAAGGTCCCTTCCAACTCAAATGGTTCTGTGACTACGACAAAGGCACCCGAGCATTTTATTAGTGGACACGGTGACGTTCCTGCAGTCACAGAAGGGAGTTCAGCCCTTTTGCTGTAGGTCCACTTGGTCCACAAGTGGCTGCTGACTTAGCCACCATGAGGGAGTCCGCAGTCCCAAACACAAAAAACCCTACATGCCCCACCAGGGAGCTTCACTCACTGCATTAAACCCTCCAGTGCCCAACCCTGGCCAACAGCACAGACCTACTGCTGTTCTCCCCAGGTCGATGCATTCCAGCCTCAGCACCCATCCCAAGGCACAGACCTGGCAGGGTGACACTCTGGGCTCCCCTTCCCTGCGGATTGCAGAACACTTCCATCTCCAGAGCTGTCAATCCAGCACTTCTCACTAGCGCTGAATTCACAGAAAAGTAAACCTAAAAATAACTCTTTTTTTTCCTTCCCCCTTTTCCCTGCCTCATCGCACACGTGTCCTGCAGGCACATGACTGTGCTGCAAAGGCAACAAGTCCAGCATCCCTGCATGGCCCCACTGCCACCCCGATGTCACTGCATCAAGCTGAGCCCTGCTGCCCAGGGCTGATGTGTCCATCCATGGAACACAGCCCACAGAGGTTCAATCACCCTAAGAACATGGTAACACAGCCCCAGAGATCTCAGGAAGCAGGTAAGTGTTCCTTTCCTCTAAGTAAGGGGGAAAAATAAAGAGGAGTTCCCTTAAAAACCCACCCACGAAGAAGCAAGTGTCAAAGCCACCTCTGTATGTGCAGTTGCTGCATTGGTAATTATAAGTACCATGCCTTCATTAGAGAAAGGGAGGGAAGGAGATTTGTGGCAGAGCTGTTATTATTTTTAAGTTTAAACAAAAAAGGAAAAAAAGAGGACAAGTTTGACAGCTGAGATCACAGCCCACCCTGCACGCACTTCGCAGCTGGGAGCATCTCAGGAGAGCTGGAAGCAGCACTGGGATCTGCCTGTCTGGGAAAGGGAAAAGGAGAGGGCTGCCAAGCCCAGGCTGACAGCAGGGACAGCAGTCAGCTTTGAGCACAGATGACCCTACAGATTCTAATAAGGAAAAAAACGTACAGAAAATTTTCTGTTTTGGTGGAGACCTCTTCTGGGAACAGGATGGTGGGTGACCACCGGCTCTGGGTGCAACCACACAGAGGTTCAATGTGCTCCAACCAAGCTGCACACAAACTTCAAATTGAACATTCAAGTGTAAAATATGAAGATGGCTGTTTATGCAACTTCAGATCCCCCATAACCAAATATTCAGGTCTTTGGGGAAGATTTTCAGAAGCATCAGTTAACGTTCCCAGCTCCCATTGGTGCCTTTAAACCATCTCAGTCCCACAGCCCCCAGAACAAATTGCCCCAGAAACTCACACTGCAGAGGGCTTGCACAGAGGAAAAGCTGCGTTTGCTCCTTCTTCTGTCGCATTCCTGCCTGATGCCATTTGGAAAGGTGAGCAAATGGCAGCCCAGGGCATGGGACAGCTAATGGGACAACAGGGACAGCATCTGCAACTGATGGAGGGCTGACGGCCACAGCAGCACAGCCACTACCATCCCCGGCCTTCAAGAGAGCTCAGAAAAAAATCCCTTTAAGTCTAAGTTGGGATGACACTGAAGCAGAACTAATGTGCTCCAGGTACTTATTCTTCAGCTTAGTTGCAGGGATCAGCAGCTCTCTGCCAGTCCTGCGTCCCCCGTGGCAGAGGGGTGACAGCTGTGTCCCACGTGGCGGTGGCAGCCAGCAGCCCCAGCCATCACTCCTGAACAGGGAGAAAACCCTTCATAACTCCTGCCATTTCTTCATTTTAGACTGCATTTTCATCCACCACCAACGCCACGCATCCCACACGAGGTTGAGTTATGAGTGGGTGCAGAAAGCAAATCCCACGTGCAAGAGGTGACAGCAGAGCACTGGGGACTCTGCCCAGCAGGCTCCCAGATGCCAGGACCTGCAGCACCAGGAGCAGCTGTCTTGCAGCCTGCAGGTCTCGAGCCCCAGCTGGGAACAAGCCACTGCCATGACAAGTCATTTTGCCAAGCCAGCAATATAAATGTCTAAACGAGCTGACGTGCATTGATTTTTGCCACCAGTAGAGCCATGATGTCACACCACAACTGCATCCCATCAGGAAGAGCTCATCTCAGAAAGCAACGCTGCCCAGGAACCTGCCTGCCCAAAGCCACCGTGTGACAACAACATTAGCCTTAGAAATTGTTTTGCATGGGAACCTGTCTTACAAAGAAATAAAGAGCTGCAGAGTAAGATGCTATCTATGAGCAGAGGGGTCAGGGTTTCATTACTGCATTAACCTTTCGTGTCTTTAGATTCCACAAGAGTGAATTGGTAACGAGACAATGCGAGACCCAGTGGGGAAAAAAAAATACATTTTTCCTAACAAAGGTAAAAGGGAGAAAATAAAAAGGAAAAGCAAAGAACAGAGGTGGGAGAGAAAGAGGAAAAAACCAGCAAATAAGCTATTACAGCTAATAATAACTTCACAGCGCTATTTTCTGCAGGAGCCTTCAAGTTGTGATGTTTCCCTTCACTCTAATTACACCTCTAAAAGCAGGTTCCCTTCTCACTTTAATCACCCCATGAGAAACTCCTGCAGGATGCACACAGAAATGGCGAGGAAAAGAATTCACACTTTGCAAACAGCCTCTGTGCATCCCAGGGGAGCGTCACCTGCACAGAGCACGTGGGATTCCACTTGGAAAAAAAATAATAATAAACAACACTAAAAACCCAGAGGACAGAAGGCCCCAGGGGTTGGGAAAGGACCAAGGCAGTAGCTTGGCACACCAGAATGCTTTCCTTCCTTTATTGCAGGCAGCAGGTTTCAGTGTGATGGATTAACAGCTGAGCCCAGCTGGGCAAATTCCTAGGCTGGTCTGGCTCAGGGGACATTCAGAGCCAAAGCAGATATTGCTGCTCAATATAAATAAGAAAGGAAAGCTACAACAGCAAAGTGCAGATCAAGAAACCGCTCCCAAGTTATTGGAAGCTTAACTGCACAGTCCTTTCTCTTCTGGATGCTGCCTTGCATCCATTTCATTGCAATTTCAACCCAATAGCACTGGAGAGGGAAGTTTTCCCACGCCAGGAAAACCCACTGCCATGTTTTGCTCAAGGTAAGACCCTTTGCCTTAAAATCCCTTGTACTCTCCAATGGATGAGCACGTCATCCCTGCTCTCACACGCTCTCTGCTGTGCTGTAGGTGCACCATTTTGGCTCGTGGCATTGCTGGGGAGCCAGAGACAACACATTAAAGGCACTGCTGCAGGAGGTCCTCCATCGGCACGTCTCGCCCAGCCCATGCACACGTCACATCACCCTGCCATCACAGCATCAGTGGGACCCAAGCATCAATCAGTAGTACCCAGCCCATGTCAGCAGCTGTTTCCCACAGCTGTGGCACCCCTGGACACAGACAGTCCCACGACTTGAGCCTCCAGCAGCAACTTTGAGCCTGAGCCCCTCTGCACTCATCGCTGCCGTGGTGAGAGCTGCCTTCCAGCTATGACACAGCTCACCTCTCCCCCTCCAGCTTCTCGCACGCCAGCCCTGCACTGAGAAGCACTGGAACTAAACCACGGAGAGATGCTCAAATTGCAGCTGTGCATCTTCCCTGCTCTCCTGAGTCCAACATAATTCTCCCTGACAGTCATGAAAAACACATGTTGGGTTGAGATAGGATCCGAGCCTCAACATCCAGTCCCCATCTGTTTCGACAGGGGCCGCAATCTTTTCAAGCTGCTAGAAGCACGCATCCTCGTCTGAAAATACCAGTGACTTGTCCCCCAGGAGCAGCTCTGCTGCTCCCCCCTCCCCATGGAGGCACTGCAGAGCTGTGCTCACTGCCCCACTGCTGAGCATCAGCTCAGAGCCGGTGCTCAGTGCAAACCTTATGTCTCCCCCTCCTCCTGGTGAGCAGCGGGGATGGGGCCAGCCCTCATTTCAGGAGCCACCTGCCCAGCACACAGCAGCTGCAGCACCTTTGCTGCAGGTGGGCTCATTCCTGTGGGCGCCCACAACGGGGGCTTTGTTTCCACTTCGCACACAGGGCTGGCACTCCGGTTTGCCCGGTGGCAATCAGCAGGGATGTGGGGGAGTGGGGAAGGGGAGAACAGCACGACAGCTCAGGGAGGATGGAGGGATGCAGGAGGCACCGAACTTGGAAGGCGAAAGAGCTGCGTGATCCCACCACGTCTAGACAAGGCTCGACAGAGAGACCGGCTCACCCCATATGGGGTGCACACACACACACACACACAGTGCAATGCCACTCTCCCGCACTGCCAGCACCCAGCGCTCTCCCCAGAAGCCAGCTCGCTGCCTTGAGCCCTGCTGCAGAGCATCTCTCTGCTGCGTGCGGCCGTGCGCTATGGGCATCCAGTCCGGGTCCCCCCCGCACGCACCGCCGCCTCTCCCCCCTCTGCCCCAGGATGGGAAAAGCTTCCCACGCTACCTACCTGGGATGAAGAGCAGGGCAGTGGTGGCGGTGAAGACGATCCAGCAGGCAGGATGGTACATCTTGGAGCTGCGGTCGGCTCGCGGCTGATTTGCTTGCTGCTTGCTGCTGCCGCCGCTGCTTTCGTCTGCGTTGAATGCAGAGCAGGTTTAAATCCAATGTTTGCAGTGGGAGGGAGACTGAGTTAGCGAGCTGGAGAGAGAGAGAGAGACGGGAGCAGGCAGTCAGAGGCTCCGATTTTTCCTTGCACACACACACACACACGCACAACTAGCTGGAGGAGCACCGGGCTCCGGCCGTGCACAGGGAAGCAGACCTCCTACCAGGCACCCATTGGTTCGGGTTGCTGACTGACACCCGCACACTGTGCCACGGGGGAGTTAAACACGGGCATCACCCCCCCGCCACGCACCGGACCTGCACGTCCCACAGCCGCTTTCAGCCCTGTGCCCACGCCGTGCCCCCGGACNGCACACCAGGGATTGGTTTCGCTGCGCTGTTCAGAAGTTTTCCAAATGGAGTAACGCTGCTTTTGACGTTCTCTAAACAACAGAAAGAGCTCCTCGTTTCATATTCATTGCAGCTCCGTTAAAAATATATTGTGAGCCTTTTAAAATGCATAAAGGCAAAGGAAGACGGTTCGTTTGGCGCGACACCATCTCTGTCCTCATTACCTTAAGAATGGAAGAGTCTTTCCTTAATTACAGGCCAGCCTGGAGGTGCTTTTAGGCTGAGACTTTGGACTTTCAGCTCTACACCCACGCTGACTTTTTGGCACCAGTGGCCACAACCTCCCGCACCTTGCTCTCTCCCATCCCTCTACCTTGCTCCACTCCCCCCCCCTCGGTATCTCTTTTTCCACCACCCTTTATCCTGGGGGCACAGCACCGTAATCTCCATCTAAGACCCTTTTGGCCTTAAGTACATCATCTGCCAATGAAAAATAAAGCAGAAGAACCATCAGTTGATCCTCCCCACCCCCAGAGACAGCAACAGGACGTCCCATGCACAACCCCCCATCACAGTGCTCACCCCCCCCCATCACAGTGCTCACCCAACGAGGGCTGGGAGCCGGGCACGCACCACCAGGTCAAACCTGGGTGCGTTTCGCCCATCCATCTCTATTCATTTCCTACTCCCCATGAATAAAACACAAGTTTCTGAAAAGCTTTTAGCTCAACCTCATTCCCACGTCACCCGCTGAAGGTGCCCCACCTCCCACGTCTTTAGGTGAGTGTGCGCACGCTGCAGCACACGCGCCCGGGGATTTTTATCTTTTAATGGGAGTAAAGCTACATTGTTCACAACAGCCTTGACCTCTGGAAGAGCTAAATCATCGCTCTGAGCGAAATAAAAAAAAAAAACAAGCAGCCTCGTTCAGCCTGAGATGAGCACGACAACATTTCTCTGCTGGATTTCCCCTTGTCGACGCTGAGCAAACTTATCCTTGTCCTGGGGGCGAGCCCGTGCAGCTCAGACCCCTCCTGCCAACCAAGAGGTGTTTCAAGGCGCAAGACCCCGCATGGGCATTAAGTGAGCCAGCTCCCCCTAGATCCCTCCCCCAGACCCCAAAGCCATCACCCTTCACTTCACAAAGGATTTGGGAAACCCAGCCAAGGAAGAACAAAATGCCATTACCCTCAAAGAGCCGAACGATAAGAACGAAGAAGTAATTCCTAATTAAAGGTAATGTCTGACGGGCTCAGAACAAGCACGCTGCTCCGCTTGCAAAACCAGAGCTGAAAAAGCTATATTTGGGCACATTCTGAAACAACACACTCTTCCTTTTTCTCCTCCCACAATATTTCTCGTGTATGCTAAGGCTCACATTCCCCCCCGGTCCTTCCAGTAACTCTTAAACAAACCCAGCACACGTTTAGCTGCCCTCCTTGCTGCTACTCTGGTTGGTTAGACAAGCACAGCACTCAGCAAAGCCCTGGACCAGACTTCCAGGACATCACTGCCTTTGCTTTCCCATCTGTAAAATGGGAACAAACGTGTTTGGGCAAAAGCATCTGTTGCCGCTCACTAGTGCAAAGCTGAACAGGGAATTGGCCTGTTCTGTTTGATTTCCAAGACAAAATAAGAGATGTATAAATATGTACTTCACCGGTGGAGCTTTTCTGGGATATCTGGGGATGTATAGGGGTGTTTGTTTCTTGATATAAAGCGGAGAATTTGAATATACAGAGAACTGTACATTCAAATTTGACAGCAGCACTGGATCTGAAAAGAAGACATTATGGTCTACTGGGCACATTTAACCACGATTTTGGTGTGCGTCTGCACTATTTTCCCCAAGCTGTCTTAATGCATATTTACATCTGGGACCTCCCCCCTCCCCCCCTCAAGACTCAGGGGGGGAATAAAGCACTGTCTCAAGCAGCTGGAGATTCCCTGACCCTCTCTCTCCTTGCAGTCTCCACTTCCCAGCACGATGGGGCAGAGCAGTGTGCCTATATGCTCAGTCCCCACACCTCGTGCCCAGCTGCTGCTCTCCCCACTGGCATCACCCTGCACCAGGCACAGCCACTTCCCACCCCCACAGCCACCTTCATATCCCCACACCCCCCCCATCCTTCCTGTCCCCTCGCTGCTCCCCCGCCTCTCCCCGCATGTGTTTGCCTCTCTCCCTGAATGAAAGGCTACCCTTTTCTCCTTGACATCTTGTTAGAATGTGAATACAACATCTATTGATTTGCATTTCATGGAAGGAAAGGGGAAAAAAAAAAAAAAAAAAAAAGGTTGAAAAAAAAAAAAAAAAAAAAAGGTTGAAAAAAAAAAAAAAAAAAAAAGGCTTGAAAAAAATAAATAAATAAATAGAGCCTCTCTGAACTCAGAGCTACTAAAGAAGTAAACAGAAGATGCCAGCAAAGGCCACCCTGGGAGGATTCAGCTCCCTGTGCTCAGCATGCAGTCCCACTCTCGTTTCAGCATCAGCTCCATGCACGAGGAGACTGCAGCAGTGCCACGGACACGTGTCTGCACCAGGTGGATGCATCACCTCGTGCTGCTTCATCCTGGCGAAGACCAGCAGCAGACAAAAGCTGACCCACGGTAAACGCAAAGTGAGGCCAGCTCAAGTGGGTAGCAGCAAAATAACAGGGGAAGCAGAGCGGGGCTCAGCTGATATTTTTCAACTTTGCATTAACCCACGGGCAATGCTGCAGAAACAAAGCCATCCTGCATGGTAGAAAGGGTCCTGCTCCCCAAAAAGCAGGCAAGCAAAGAGGGGTTGAGCAGGGAGAGAAACCCTACACAGTGGAACGGGAGAGAGGAAGCAGCACTGTGGGTGAAGACTCCCTCACCTACAGCAGTGGGGTGCTGGGAGGATTAATTAGTGCTTGTAAAGCACTTTGAAGATAAAGGCGACTTGTAGGAGCGCTCACATCCAGGTGGAGATGGGGAGCAGGGAACCCAGGCTCTGCAGGGATCCTTATCTGGAGCTCAAGCTGCAGCCCTGGCTGGGAGAGTGCTGTGCAGGTTCAGATGAAAGGGAGAATGGGAAAATTTCTGCGGCGTGCAGGAAGAAAAAAAAGAGAAAAATCAAACGTGTGCTGCTTGGGAAAAGAGAAAGAGAGAGAGAGATGAAAAGACTGGATCTAAGTCTCTAAAAGCTGGAGAGACCTGCTATTGATTCTGGCTTGGGAAGAAGGGGCCTGAGCAAGAGCCCGTGTGTTGTTAAGTGCACTTATCTCCCCTCGTTAGATGGCAGAACAGGGCCAGATGGATGGGGCACTAATTCCTGCCATGAGCCATTACCAGCCCAGAGCTGGACAAGGCATCTCTTTACTGCAGATCCCAATGCTGTGCCCATTACAGAGGTGACCCCAGAGCACAGCATGTCCCCAAGCGAGCCTCTATCACACCTCCCCATGAGCAGGGTAAAGGTTTCATGGGATGAAGCCATACTCATGCTAAAGCAGGCTGCCTGGGACACCAAGTCATTGGTTTCTGAGCACTTCCAAGAATGGACACCCCACAGTTCCCCTAGACAACCTTCCCTTGACCATCTGGATCATAAGAAAAACAAAACTTCCTCTTGTGTTTCAAGAGAGCATCGCAGAATCAAAGAACAGCTTAGGCTGGAGGTGACCTCCAAGAGCATCTAGTTTCAACCCCACTGCCAAGGACAATTTGTACCATATTGCCTCTTGGCCTGTCTCCATGCACCCCAAAAAGATGCCAACCCCTGTGCCCCCAGTTCCTGTCAGGTACTCTCCCATGGGCAGCAGCAGGGAGGGAATTCTGTGATGGAAGTGTCTCCACCTCAGCCTTCAGGAGGCTCTCTCCACTCAAGACTTGGATCACAGCAGTTGTCCCTTGCCATACACTAATGGCCTCTCTCCTCTATCAGAAGCCAGCATCTCCTTGCCAGCATCAGGGCAGGGTTTTCTCCCTCCATAGCCATGCACTTTTGTCCCTCCAGCTGTGAGGAAAGGGATAAAAAAACCAAACCAGGGTAGAAATGATGCACCCTGATCCATAAGCAGGAGGTGGTTCAAGGATAATCCAGGCACCACGTATTGGCTGCGTGCTTTGGAGGGTGGTTTTTTTCCTTTTCCTATTTTTTTTTTTTTTTTAATGAGAGAGAAAGAAAACATTTTAAGCTTTGTTCCCTTTCATTTATCACCAAGTTCAGTGGTTTTTCTCGCCAGTCCTCTGTAGCTCAGGTAAGAACAGAGGGCTGCAGATTAAAGGGAAACACAGCAGCAAATAGAAAGCTGTCGAGATAACAGAGAGGACAAAGTCAGGAAAGACAAAGAAAAGAAGTCTGCTTTCTGCAAGATTTCTACTTCTGCTTTTTTTTTCTACAGGTTAATCCAAAAAAAATGAGAAGCCAGCTCTGATTCAAACCCCCAGATTGGAAGTGAGGAATAGAGGGCAATAGAGCAAATCAAGAGCTCCAAGTAAGTGTGGGTCCACAGCTCTCTAAGGCAATTAACACACTGGGGGATTTTTACAGATAAGTCAGCGTGTGGACAGACATACAGACAGCACTCCAGGCTGGCAGCTCCCAGCAACAGTGCAACCGTGGGTAGCACAGAGCACACCCCCACAGCTGCAAAGCCAAACCTCCAAACTCCAGCACTTACTGCTGCATGGCAAGCAGCACAAGGAAGAGAAAAGCAAGAATAGTCATGCTGCAATCCTACCCTCGGTTCCTGGGCTCCACGGAGGGATGCTGACTGCACTCTGAGCCTGGCAGAGCGAGCAGGTGCCAGGAGAGGGGGCACCGCTCCCTCGTGCAGCACAGAGCGTGTTTTCCATATGCTGCCTGATCACTTATACGTTTCTTAAAATGCTATTGCACAGATATTTCAGAGGCATCATGTAGTGCCATCTGGTACGTTATATATTGCACCGAGCCCGGCCAATTTTGAGATACTGTAATTTTATCTCCTCCATTTCGTATGCGGCACGTCGCAAGGCAAGTTGATGGGGAATGGGAGTTTGTAAGGGAATGGATAGCTAGAAAGTAGAAAGGCGAGGCCCAAGCAGTCTGTCAATGCCAGCAGCTGCCCATCCCTGATGCCAGAGAGGAGATCTGGGGCTGGACTTGGCCATTTTGGGAGGGCCACTTTGCAGAACACATGTTACCCAGGGCACAGCATCCCTGCCTGCGACAGCAATGCTGCAGGGAGAAGCTGCCTGCGGCATCTCCCAGATGGCCCCTTCCCTGCCTCCTCTTCCCAGCACCATCGTGGTCCCTCTGCTTCCCAGTGTGCCAACAATCCATGTAAGGGTTCCTCTTCCCATTCAAACCCACTCTGTAAGGGATCATGCTACAGGCAAAAAGGAAAAAAAACACCAACAGAGCCCATTAATACAGCAGAGACCCCTGTCCCTTAAGAAGTCAGAGTTGTGCCTTTGAAATGAGTGCACCCAACTCAGCACCAGTGCATTTTACCAACTCCTTCCCACTGCCCGAGCAAAGCACAATGCCACACTGATCCATTTATGCCCATTTCATTAGAAAATATGTCACTAAGAAGTGAAAATTGCTCGGATTTCCTGTGTTTTGCTGGCTCCCTCCTCTGGCACTCAGAAATATTTTTATTTTGTAATTGGTTTGGTCATGCAGCACAGCCAGCATCCTCCTTGGCCCTGCTCTTCAAAGCAAGGCAGCCTTGCTCTGAGTCAGCATGTGCCATCACAGAGACTGTTTGCGAGAGCATCTCCCTCTCTCCCTGCTACAACAGGGAAAAGGAGAAGAAAAATTCATCAGAAATACAGTTCCTGCTGTCATCTAATAGTAAAAGAAGATGTACACCTTGAGAAACACGACTGCAAGCAGAATTAGCAGCATCTGGTGCATTCCTTACAGCAACCTCCCCCAAATACCACGGAGGAAGACAGAACCCCCCTACACCAACACTCAGAGCATCTCCTACTTGGAGAAATCCCCCTCCTCTCGTTAACAGTACAGCTCTCAAGGCCCAGGGCTCCTTTCTCCCATCCCTCCCCTTAGACTCCACTGCTGGGCCCTTCCCAGGCAGCAAGCAAAGGAGTTTGGAGAGAGGGGAGATTTGGTGAATTCCTGATTTAAAAGCAAAAATACGACCTCCTCCTGGGGAGACCTGGATTCCGGCTCGAGCGTTTTCACAAAGGTTTTCATGCCAGACATACACTGCTGCTTTCGCCTGCATTTCATTATCTTTCTCTTAGTTCATTAATAAGTATTAATACCTTGGTTTTGGGCATGCTTAATATTTGTCTCCCAGCACTTTGATTTTTCATTTGAAAGGGACACTTCAAGGGCTTTTTAAACATTATTTTGCTATTGTTTGTGGAACTCTTCTGATGGAAAACGGCGCTTCCATTCTGTTTTACAACTTGTAAACAACCTTTCCCCTTCAAAAAGAAATAAAGTATGTTTATCCAGCTACCAAACACTAACAAGCAGAGAGCTACAGGGAGCCCGTTATCTCCAGGAGCTCAAGGTGGTAGGTGTCCAGGAGGAGGAAATAACAATGTTTACTTCTCCATCCTCCCTCTAAAGTTTCAAGGGCTCTTGACTCCCACACCAAACTCCAACAGCCAAACCCCCAGCCAGCCTCCCTGTGCCACGATGCTGAGCCCTGATGCTTTGCATCATAGAATCACAGAATCATTAAGGTTGGAAAAGACCATTCAGCCCAACCATCAGCCCATCCAGAGAGCCCTCTGAAGGCACGTGAGGATGGGGAGCACCTAACAGCAGAAGAAGCTGAGTTACCAAAGGAATCAGGGGTCTCACAGCAAGCACGCTGCCTCCTGGACATAGACTTCCCAAGAAGGGATGGAACATTGCTCCACGAGGACAGGCTGGGAGAACTGGGGATGTCCAACCTGAAGAGAAGGCTCCTGAGAGAGATGAGAATAGTCTTTCAGTATCTACAAGGGGTTGCAAGACAGTAGGGGACAGATCCTCTAGCAGGGTCTGTTGGGATAGGGCAAGGGGAGGTGGTTTCAGACTGAAAGAAAATAGATTTAGATTGGATGCAAGGGAAATTGTTTTTCCAATAATGATAGCAAAACCCAGAGAGGCAGTGGTGCTCCATCCAACCAGGGTCAGGCTGGATGGGGCTGTGAGCATCTGACAGAGCTGTTGGTGTCTCTGTGCACTGCAGGGGAGTGGGACCAAGGTGGTCTTTAAGGATCTCTTCTAACTTGAATGACTCTATGAAGAAAATCCATGAGGAAATGGAGAAAGATGTCTGAAGCCCAAGGGAAGCAGTGAGCAGCACAGAGGAAGGATGCTGCTCCAACCACTGCATTCCTGACCCCTCCAGGTGCTGCTGCCCCCTCCCAGGAACACAACATTTCACAACTGGAGAGCTCCTCCTGCCTGTCTATTATCACCCACGCTGCTCTGGAATACCCAGCCCATTACGAGCTACGTAAATATTGACAGGGTGCGTTATTAAATAAATAGATCTGCTCAGACATCCAGTATTGACTGCTTCCAGAAGACAAAACAAAGTCTGGTGGACAGGAGGGTTTCATCCAGTCCCAAATTGGATGAGCACGTACGCAGCTGAGCCACTGAATATGGCCATTTTCCCACATCCTGAGCACCAGCTGGGAGATGGGAGGGGAAGGGAGACCCCGGGGAGACAAGGAGGCAAGACATAAGCATGGGAATGATGCCTCGACAAGGCATTCATCTGACTGTTCCCTTCTGGTTAAGTCACTAAAATATTCAATAGCATTCACGGAGGGCTGGGGCACAGGAAGCATGGAAAGGGAACGTATTCCTCAGGGGACAATCAGTGACAGGAGGAAAGCCTCTGGCTGCCCACTCGTGTTAATGGATGGGACTAGAGAGCTCCTTCTGGGGATCAAAGGGAAGCTCTCCCCTGGGAGCACGCTGCTGCCTGCAGCATCCCTGGCCCCTTCTGCACTGCTTCCCTTCAGGGGTCACCGTCCCCTGGGCCTCATTAAGGATTGTGAAAGAAAACAAATCTTCGAGCAAAAGGAAGCTCGCTCCACCCAGTTTCGTGTCAAAACTACACACAGATGCCAGTGTTGTGTTATTTGATCACAAGCCTTGGGTCTGAAGATCTAACCCCACCAGCTCCCAGAAGACACACACTGGTGCATCCCCTCCGCTCCGGAGCTAATTAAACTGGAAATCAGCATTCTGCACAGTTTCGAGTCCTGTGCGGCATTCATCTCTCTATGATCAACCCATAAAAAAATAATAACTACAACTGGAGCTTGCTAGAGAAAAATCAGCTTTACAAGTCATCTGGTTTGGATCACAGGAGATCAAAACGGAGAGTGGCAGTAGCCTTGCAGCTCTTGGCCTCAGTAATAGGAAGTTGCCTGTTTCTCGAACTCAGAAAGCAATCCAAAGGAGAATCGTTCTTTATAATTGTTTTTCAACTTCTCCTCCAGCTGGAGGAATAATGACTGCACAATTCTCCTAACAACATGATCATAATCTATCAGTTCTATGAACTATAGAATGAACCCAAAGAGATAATTGGAGCAGGCACTGAATGATAAACATGTCAAGATTATGATTTCTTTGCTTAAAAATGAAACGAAGATATGATTGGAAATGCCATGCTTGGGGAGTAGGAGCAATATTCCCATGCTCCATCATCTAAATTAGTTTATAATTTGCATACACTTGTATTTTTAGGCATTGTTTGAAGGCAGAGGAGCTGTAAAACATTAAGATCCAAACATCACCAGACCCTGTCCTTCAGTAGCACCTTCTGAGCACAGACCTCGACGTGGGTCAGAGCTCCCTGGTGCAGGCTGCTGGGGAGCCCCAGGGTTTTGCTGGCTCTTGTCCTTGGGGTTTACAACCTTAGGGACCTGCTGGAAGCACAAGGCTCATAGCAGCACCAGTGTCAAGCTCAGCAGCAATGAATTTTACAGTCACACCTTCCTGATGCTCCCAGAACGACAACAAATCCAGACACTGAAATCACTGCAAAACCTAAAGCGCAGCAAAATTCACCTCGTTTCCTGTTTTGTTACACTGTTTTAGCTTTAACAACGAGCCCTCTGAGTTTAGCAGACCGCAGTGCTTCGCTAGGGTAAGCATGGGACTGAAATATCAGCAAAACTGAGCCGTGTCCACTCACTGAGAGGTCACTGCCACTGCTGGTTCAGCCCCACACGTGCTCCATTTTCAGCAGTGATCAAAACTAAAAAGGAGGGGAGAAAAGCAGAGCTACTCCCCAACCATATAAAAACCTCAGAGTGTGTTCTCTATTCTCTCCCAGTATCCAGATGGGGAAGTTGGGAAGAGCTGGGGCAGGCTGCGACACGATGCACGCCATCACCCCATGCAGAGCTGCACCCTGGGGGGCAATGCTTCACCCCAAAAGCTCCTCATCCAAGCAGATGAGGAGGAAGGTCAGACTGGATGGAGCACTGGGCTTGAGTTGGTGGTTAACAACCCCCACCCATGGCAGGGGGTTGGAACTAGATAATCACTGAGGTCCCACTTAAGACAAGCCACACTATGATTCTGTGAAGGGCAAAAACCCAAAGCCCTACATCCTCTGCCATCCCCAGAAGCAGGGATGTGCTTTCCTGACCTCACTGCCCCACAGCCCTGACAGAAAGTGCCCCTGAGCACTTTGCAAAGTGAACTCTCCTGCCTGACTGCAGCACGCAGAGCACGGCAGGCACCAGGATAAAGGATCATGGGAAGGGATGTTTCTGCTCTTGGACGAATTCTGCAGGAGCCACGAGCAAAGGGGAAAAATAATAAAGGAAGAAAGAAGGAAGCACCAAGCCCATCTTTTCTGTGTGAGAATAGAAAGTCCCTTAAAGCAAGCAGAGTGAGTTAAAAGGGAATCCCTAGAGAGCCTCCATGCTCATGAACAAATTCAATTTGCCATCTCATTTTGAACTCTGGGAAACCAGAGCTCTCCAGAGCCGAACACTCTGCCTGCAGCCACTGCAGAGCAGCCCCACATCACAGGAGTCACCTCAACCCAGGACCCTGAACAGGCACAAAGCATCACTCTGTCACTGGTACAGGACAATTTGGTTGGGGTCCTGCTTGCACCAGCAGGAGGAGTGCAGCTGAGGCCAAAGATGCCTCATTTCTCTCATTTTCTCCCACTCAGTGCATCCCCACCCAAAGCCCACGAGCACAGCTCGGGCATCTGCAGTGTTGTGATCCAATGCACTGCACAGGAAGGCAGCCAGCACTGAAGCACACGAGGAACTGCAGCCAATTGAGTTACGTGCTGCAAGCACTTCATTCAACACACGCTGACATCCTTGTCAGATCATTCACAATGCTTTTTTCATTATTTTTTCTTTAATTTCTGAGGAGCTCCGCAGATCATTGGATTACTCTCGGGAAGTGATCGAGATGATTTTCTTTTCTTCCCCCTTCCCCATCACCACCATCAAATGAAGTTATTTGTGAGTCCATCTGCTGGAAACCAAACCAAACATGACAAGTCTATTTTCACTGTCGGGGAAGTGAAGTTGCCAGCGCCAACGTGCAGCAGCTCAGTGCTCATGAGGAGCCCAGGGGGACACGTAGGGCCGTGTCCGACTTGGTGTGTGGGGGAAGGCAGCACAGCGAGGCTGTGATAGCACAATCCCACTAATGAGGGGAAAGCCATAATGCCCATGGAAAAGGTGGCCGCTTCGATAAGATAAAGGGGTTCTCGGATTGTGTTATCCCAGTGCAGCTTATTACTATGTCATTAGCAATTAAGTAACATTTGAGTAGTTCATAATTTGACTAATAGGGCTCTGTAACAAAGGCAAAAGCTAAGACAAAAAGGACGGTACGAGGCAGCAATTTGTCCTGACAGCTCCTGAGTGAAAGAAAAGCACCCAGCGCTGTGGGGGGAGCACCCCTGCAGGGTGCAGGAGCCAGCTAAGGATGCTGGATGCTGAGTTGCTGGGGCCTAAGGCTTGGCAGGAGGGGATCAGAGGAGCACAGCTTGGGATGGGCACCCTGAGCCACCCAGGCTCATCGGGGCCCTTCCTGGTTTTTACATCTTTCTGCTCATGAAATCTCTTCCCGACAGGAATAAACTGTCATCTGATAATAGCTACCAGGTGGCGAGCAAGGGAAAAAAAAAACAGACATGCACAGAATGTTTTGACTTCAAACTCATGTGGATTGTCAGAGAGGGAGTGCGTTTTGTGTCCCTTCCTGTTCCCTTCCTCCCCCTCACCGCTTTCACCCCTTTGTGGATGGTGCTTATTTATCTATTTTGCTTTCTCCGTGTGATGACAAACCCTCAGGGCAGTGGCTGAGAGCCAGAGGCAGAGCCCAGACCCAATCCCCCAAATCCCCACCGCCTTTCAAAGGGGCCAGAGCGGCCAAGTCCAGGTCACAAGGCCACCTCCTTGTCACCTCCATAATTGAGCAATAGATGAAGGAATTCTCTGCAGCCACCGCTGCTCCTCTCACCTCCTCATCTCCCACTGTCCCTACCCTCTGCCCCTAAGCTGTCACTCCACCACCCTGTGACCTTCCCCATTAACAGCTGGGGGAACGCTGCCTGAGCTCAAGGCATCTGCTTGCAATCCTTCTGCATCAGAGCCCCTCCTTGGCCTTGGGCAAGGAGCAGACACAGAGCTCCCTCCTGTCCAGGGAGAGAAAGCAAGACTACAACTCCAAGCAGGGCAGCAAAGGGCATCCATCACACGAGCAAAAAGCACAGTCATCCCTCCCTGCCTGCACCTGCGATGTGCACGTCCCTTTCTTCCCATTCCAGCAAGAGGCTTCCTCTGTACCAGCACACACACACACACAGATTACATCTTGTTCTTACCAGGAAGGGATATTGACTTGGAAAATATCAAAAACACCTCTGAGCCCTCAGCACTGCTTCTCACAAAACAAGAAGGAAAAAAAAAAAGGTAGCGTTGAGTCAGAGATTGAATCGAAGGAGCAAAGGCATTTTGCTACCCAGATGATGTGAAGAAATTAGCTTCTGAAATAGGGAGGTCAGCACAGAGAGCAAGAAGGAACTTTTCAGTGTCATCTCCAAAGTTTAGAGGTCTTTCTTTCCACGCACGTGACTGTTTCTGTCCCCAGTACAGGGAAAACACTGCAGCCACCATGTTCCATCCCCAGGCTCCACTCCCACTCCAGAAAAAAAGCAAGTGCCCGTGGGCAAGCATTGATGATGACTGCTGATATAACAACCCACATAATACAGTCGGCTCCATTGCAAATGTAATTGCAATCCTAATGCAATCAATACCAATGGAAACACCATATTTATACAGAGCCTTTCATCACTCACATGTAATGCAGTCAGTGCCAGTGCAAATATGCCAGTATCTCAAATGAAATATTTGCCATACATTTTGAGTGCATGCAGACCAAACACTGCACTGGGGAGAACTTCACAAATCCACTCAGCAATGGGCTTGGGAGGGTTTTCTTCACCCCCACCCCCTCAAACTCAATAAAAAGCAGAAGCCCCCAGAGCCCACCCAGCAGCAGCATCCCCACATCTGAACCCAAAGCATCTAGCACAGAATCATTCCGGATAAAAAAGATCTCCGAGATCCCCAAGTCCAACCCCAACCCACCCCACTGTGCCCAC
Source organism: Odontophorus gujanensis (assembly GCA_013399175.1). Classification (NCBI taxonomy): domain Eukaryota; kingdom Metazoa; phylum Chordata; class Aves; order Galliformes; family Odontophoridae; genus Odontophorus; species Odontophorus gujanensis. Next base: position 1,159,541 of record VXAB01004760.1, read on the forward strand.
ATCCCTCAGTGCCACATCTCCATGGTTATAGTGCACCCCCAGGGACAGTGACCCCACCACTCCCTCCTTGGGCAGCTGTGCCAGCACAGCACCACTCTTTCCAAGTAGAAATTCTTCCTAGTATCCAACCTACTCGGGGACAAGAAGGGCAGGATTCACCCCTGAATCCTGAAAGCAGAGTGCTCTGTACGACAGCACAGCTGGGGAGGCAAGAGCAACCTCCCTGCCCTTACTCACCATCCCATCTGCCCTCTGCATTTGATCCAGACAGTCCATCACAGGTCTTGACACATTTAATGTCTCAGTAAAGAAAAACATGATGCGTTGATGCTCCTGTAAAGCTCTGACAACTGACAGCCTAATGGCTCCTTATTTTTTCCCAGCTGCAGTTTAGAAAATGAAATAAATTTAGCTCCTTAAGCACACTGGCTGCTCTGTGAGTAACGTGCGTGCTGCCCTCCCAGACACCATGCCACGGGACCAGGCAGCACCCAACAAGCCAGCACAAGGGCACTACAAGGGATGGGATGGGACTGAGGAACAGTTCCCAACAGATCCAGTGCTCCAAATGCTTCCTGCTATCTCCCATGAAGGGTGGTTAACTGCAGCACCATGGAAAATCCCATGTTGGAAGGGACCCATAGGGGATGTGGAGCCTAACTGCTGAACACTGTGTTGGTAACTGACAGTGCAGCTGGCATTGGTGCTTCTGCATACTGCCAAAACAGAGCAAAGACCATTTATGTCTGAGCAGAGCTGGAGAAAGGTGACTTCTTCCCACCCATCCAAGGGGACTGGGTGCTTCCCAGCACGCAGAGCTGCCCATCAGGCAGCAAAAGACACACGAGAAGCTCTGGTCCCCTTCTGCCTCGTGGCTGCAGTATATTAAGCGGTGCTGCTGTAATTAGGCTGAAGTACTGTGTGGCCACAGGGCTGGCAAAGCATGATTGAGAGGCTCTCGTTGGGAAGCGGCCGGGTCCTTGTGGAGCACACAGCAGCCATTACTCACCGTGGCTCTCCCAGACGAGCGTGCGAGTCTCAAATCAGCAGACTGGAAACTTTCTGCAAAATATTTCTCAGGCCGCGAGTGATTGAGGACGGACGGGACTGGAAATGAAGCTCTTATGTCCCCATAAAGGAGGGCAGGAAAGGAGGAGGGGATACGGCAGCAGCCGTCCATCCAGCAGCTCAAGCAGTGCCAGAGGGGAACGTGACCAATTCCAATGGCTGCTGCCCCTCCCCACATTGTGACACCACTCCTGAAGTGTTTGTTAGTTGGTACCCCAAGCAGGGAGATGGACCAC
>VXAB01004760.1:1160884-1187982 GCA_013399175.1 Odontophorus gujanensis
GGGGGGGGGGTGCTCAGCACCATTCAGAAAGCAGTGCAGAGATCAGAGCCACCCAGACCAATGGAATAAATAGCATGGAGCTTTCAGACTCACTACAACAAACCTTTCCTTGCTCTTTGTGCCCCCCCCAAGTAATTCCTCTCAGCAGCTTTTCATCCTGCCCACGATGTGCTGACCAGAGGAGATGCTGAGCAAAGGACAGAGGGCTGGCAAAGCCAATGAAGACGGATGGGAGGGTCTGGTGACAAGAGTACCTGCTGTCACTGTCAGCTCCTGGCTCACCACCCCCTAAACAAGCTCATCCATTACCAGCCTGGGTACAAGCAGTCCCTCAAACAGTTTCACCTCTGCATCCATCAGTGCAGGCGAGGAGACAATCTCCTGCAGCCATTCAAGTGCTGATGAGCTCCACTACATCCTCACACCGCAGTGCCCAGCTAGGGCCAAGCACCCTCCCAGTCCCAAGGAAAATGCATGCACAGCCCTCTGCAGAGCACCCATCCACCCTCTGCATGCAGCATGCCTGTGTGCAGATTGTTCCTTTCAGCACTTTTCTCGCCCCAAATTCCCTGCTCCCCCCCTCCCTTGCTGCCTGAGGCTGTTTTTCTCCTGATCCAGGCCAGTGACAGCTTCAAAAGAAAGGCTCCTGCAGCACTTCTGCTGTTTGCTCCCTTTCTCCAGAGGAGCTAAATGCGTTCCTGGTGAGTGAACAGCTGCAAAGACCCCACTTCCCCCTGGAAGCATTCAGGAATCAGAAAAGGGAGAAGGGAAGAGACTGTGCAGGCCACTTGAAGACTAAAAATCCTCACGATCTTTAATTAGGATGTTGATTACAGAATCAGTACTATCTACAGGATGACTGGTGATAGCCAAAATGGAGCAAAGGGTCAGGAAGCAGCAGCGGAATGAGAGGAGCTCCAACAGCAAAGACATCAGTGCAAGGACTGAAGCAACCTCATCCCTCCGGTCCTGCTACAGATGAGTCCATCTCAGCTTGAGAAAGTGGTTTTATTTTCTCTGTGCTTCCTCTCACCTCCCAAAAAAACATGGGCTCACCTCACAGTGCAAGCATGGCTCATTTGGGAGAGCAAAAGAGGATAGAGAAGAGAGGAAGATCAGGGAATGTGCACAGGAGCTGCTGAGAGCCTCGTGAGGAACACAGTGGGGCACGTGGAGCAGTGAAGTCACCAAGAAGTTGTAATCAGGACTAATAGTTTGAGGTTCTTAATATTCCTGCAATCCAATAAATCAATGGTGCTAAACACGAGCAAGGGAAGGCGAGCACTGAATTGACAGGACAAATTAGGCTCGGCTGCAGGAAAAGATTTCTCAAATAGTTTGTTCCATATGAGCTCCCAGCAAGCTCATAAACAAACCAACCTGGACTTCAGCAAGGGTGCTGTGGGAGATGCATCCCTTGGGTGAGCCACACTTCTCAATGAACATCCCTCCTAGCACACAGATCACAGAATCGTTAAGGTAGGGAAAGATTGCAGACAATCATCAAATCCAACCCCAACCCATCCCCACTACGACCCTTAGTGCCACATCTCCATGGTTCTTGAAAACCTCCGTGGACTGATACCTCTCATGGCATCCAGACATCCCATCCTGGCACCCCACATTACCCCAGAGCCCCAGCCCTGCTATGAAAAGCAACCACAGCCCCCAGGGCACTCCAAGCATTGCAGAAGCATTAACTAGTTGTTCACACTGCTCCCAGGATATGGGGAATTGTAATTAGAGATATCCAAGCACTGTGATATCTGACCGGATTAGGACTGGAGAATAGAGCTACTTCTGCCCACGAGTGAGGGCAGCAACCACCCTGCAAAGCCTCCCAGATAACCTGAGAAAGACTTGACTATTCTGTAGGGAAATGGGGCTGCATAACCTTCCAACAGGAGAACAGGGACAAGGCAGCTCAGCTGCCTCCGGGAGAGGCCTTGAAATTTAGATCACATCTTAAACAAATGCTGCAGCCATAACCTCAGCCAGGTTAGAAAATCATGTCAGTACAGCTAGCAACCCGGACACGGTCAGCAACCACATCTCTGCTCATGACCCAGTATGCCATGCAGCCAGCTCCTGCTGAATTAACTTGATTTCATTCTCAAGCCACATTTAGCCTACCCCAAAGCTACAGAAGCGCACTCAAAATGCAAAATATTGGGTGGACAGATGCGTATCTGTGCCTCTGTCCCCACACTGCTCAGTGGGACATCTGCAGAGAAACAAGTGGTATTCAATCTGGCCATCTCCATCTTCTGCTCCAGTCCTCAGGAAATGAGATGGCCAGACTAAATATACCAGTCACCATAACCCTTGTCATATGGGATTTTTCCAGGTCCTTAAATCATTCTTGTCACCATATGACAAGGGATTGGAAGGGCTGAGATTATTTATCTTAAAAAGAAGACAAATAGGAAGTCTTATGATAAATGTATGTGAATTAATGAATGAGAGAGACAAAGTACATCTGGTATTTCTATCCTCCCTGCCTTGCAATGCAAGCACCCCCTTTGATTCCACCAAAATAGTGACAAATTTGAAACTGATGAAAAGAAATACTTTCCCCAACCAGCTTATGAAATCTGTTGAAGCCAAAAAGCTCAGAAGGTTTCAGAGACATTTATATCAATAACAGGACTACCCAGAGCTAATGGTTAATGCTAATGAAAAGGAGATAATGAGTTTAAGCCAATCTCTAATGACTGCGTTGGGCTGAAGCTAACTTGTGGAGTTTAGCCAGCAATTCCAGCCTGAAAAAAGGAAGCTCTAATCTGCACAGAACTCACAAGTCACACTCAGCATGGGTTACCTGGGGCTCTCCCACCTCCATTGCCCCCCTCCCCACAGCTCAGAGCCCATCTCTGCTTGGAGCACTGTCCTCACATCCCTGCACCTCCCTGGGAAACGTCTGCACCGTTTGGTCACACAATCACAGTACAGTAAGGCTGCAGCCTGCATGGAGCTCTCAGTGCTTCTGATTTTGGGTTAAAACTCATCTATATTCCTTACCCCTGAATTACCCACACAGCAGAACACCGCTGCTCTATTTTTCCTGGGAATTGTTGCTTTATTTGTAGTCTCTCCCTACCATGATTATTATCGATATCAGAAGTGGTGTCCAGAAACCTGAAATGAAAACCAAACCTCAATGAGCACATGCTGTAAGACACTCTCCCCATCCCAGGGAAGGGTTAGAGCACACTGAGCTCTGAGGACAAAAGATTTGTAGATCACCACAAGGTCACCCAGGGAGGCTGCAGCACAGTCACAAAAAAAGCAATGCTGAGACATCCTCGTCCATCAGCCTCACCCGAAGGTGAGCCTCACTCCTCCTTTTCATCACGACACCCTTGGCTGAAAAGCAACTGTGCCAGTTCTGTACACCCTATGTTGGTGAGCAAGCTGGGCCAGCAGCATCTTCCTATTTAAAATCTGTGGTCTGGGCACACGTTGCAAACACGTAAGCTTTTACTAGCATTACTGCAACATCATCTTCCCTTTACTTCCTACCACATCTTTCATGCTGGGCAAAGATCTTTGTATGTGACAGACCCTCTGCTGAAGAAGACATTAAGGCCAGTTAATTAAGGCAAGATCCCCAGTGGCTCTTTATTCAATAGATCAAAACAAGTGAGGGACAGATTCCTCCCAAGGCTAGCTCCAAAGGCAGGAGCCCCCTGATCCCTACTGACACAACCTGGGACTTTCACCTAACTGAGCTCAGACGTATGGAAAACCATCCAGAAGCTCTAAATCACAAAGCAAAAAAAAACCTACTGGAGCAGAATGGCACTTTTCTACCCAAACACATTGCAAAACACTCTGTGCATCTGTCCTGGACATCAGCAGTTGCAATGATCACTATAAAAGGTTCGAACGCTGCAGAATGTTCTTTACTCGGGAGTGTAACCTGCTTCTTATTAAGTGCTATATAATGCTGAGCTCCTGCTGTAAAAGGCTCTTCAGAAATGACAACATAAAGAATAATGGTCTCCAAGCAGGACTCAGGTGAAACTTGACAGTTAAAGCCAGGAGAATTTTATATCAAAATCCTGCAGGTTTCACAGGAACATAACACAAAGCCATAAATCACGCTGGCTTTGCTTACAAGGTTGGTGGAACATGGGAAATATAAAACCCCAAAACTTTTCATGAACGTCTCAAGTCTCAAACTGGTGACGTGGTCCTGTGCAACTGTTTTCCAGACCATATTTACCAACATGTCTTCATATGCATCCACTGAGTGCTAGATAAATACTACACAGAGCAAAGATATAGTCCCAGCCTAAGAAAAATGCAGCCTTTGGATGGCACAATGAGGATATGTCTCATGTTATCTCATGATGTCTCAGGAATTAAGCTTCTGGATGCTGTTGGAGGACAACACTTCGTCCTCAGCCTCTGTTGCTCAAATCCCTCTGCCCAGAGCAAGACCATAATGATTCTGTGACTCCAGCAAACCACCTGCCCACTACCCAACACAACACTGCACAGCCCAGGGCTCTATAGCCCAACACTTGCTCCTCATTGCATGGGAACGTGAATGTTAGCAAACCACATTTAACGCAAGGATCAAGTTGGAGAGTGGTTTTAGTGGTTTCATTTAGGCCGTGTTGCTTCCTCTCACCATGGGTTATTGATCTCTGCAGGGAAGAGTCAGCAGCCATAGCTGACACACCGTCCCTCAGCCAGGGGTAATATATGACCCTGTTGGGAACTGCCGTTAACTGATGAACCCATCTGGCAGGGGAGCTGCAAAAGTGATTGATTCACTCTCCATCCTGGTACTTAGACTTTCCACCCTCAACAGGTCACGAAGCCCCATTCATCATCTTCATCAATCAAATGGGTAAATATCATTAAATCTGCAGGCCACAGGCAGCATCATTTATATTTTTTTCGCTTTTATTTTATGTTTTGAAAGTTCTCTTGCTCCTCTCCCCTCGCTCCTTTCCGTAAAGGACTGCTTCCACAAGGCAGGGATTCAGTGAGCCCTGATAAGATCAGATGTCAGAGGGCTTTTGGTTGCTTATCTCTCCCCAGGGCCCTAGAAGAAGATCTCAGAGGGACAGCACATTCCCAATGCATACTGACACCAGGCCCTACGCAGCACCTGAGCTGCCTGGTTCAGAGCAGCTCATGATATCTGCGTGCTGCCAAATGTACCCACAGGAGTTTTGTTCCAAGACTGACACGGGTTACTGCTCTGAAGCATCCTCAAACACCACCACAACTGGAGGACACGAATCCGACATCAGTGGATGCAGTCCAGCAGAGTTGGTGGTACAGGAGCCTGGTGTTACAGCTCCTTGCATTTTATCACAGCTGTTTATTGAGTCTGTGACTTGTATCTCAATGCACTTTATGGAAGTCTCTTATCACAGATTAACTAGCATGAAGCGTGGAGCCTGTCCAACAGCACACGCCAGCACTGCAAATCAGAGTACATGCTAAAAGAGGACAAGAAAAACAAGAAAAAACACAGACAGGTTGGAAGCAAGCTGGGGTGGTCATTGCAGGAAGCCTCCTCCCATCACAGACCCACATCAGCCCCCATTCATACAGACAAGGATGGAAGGACAGGCCACAGCTGCAGGCAGACCTGCTGCCCTCCCCAGCAAGCTGCTCCATCACAGCTTGGTTTTGCCTTTTTTTTTTCCTTAAAGCAGACAAAACAACCTGACTCAGGGAAATTTCCAGCAAGTTCAGAAAGGCCTCGAGGGAAAATCCCAGCCCAGCATGACTGAGAGGAACAGACACAGCAGCCAGCCCACGAATTAAATCATGGAGGAAAGGTTGGAAGAGCCAAATGAGATCTCCACCTGCCATTGCTTCGGAGCAGAGAGAGGGCCAGGAATGCCAAAGGAGGGCCAGCAACGCAGCGATGGATGGGCAGGCAAATCATTCTATTAGCCTTAATTGCCGTTTCAATACCGTACTCATGTCTCCACATAAGCCTTCATTTTGAGCAAAGTTGTCAGTTCACGTCCTGAATGGTCCAGGCTTGTTATCAGCAAGCCTTTTACAGCCCCTGGGCTGTGCATTAATTAAAAAGGCTTTGTGCAGAGGCTCATTCATTAGCACACTGCTCCTTTAATCACTGCCTCTTCAGCCACCAGGACAATCTATAAATCTCCTCAAATATGAAATAATGAAGTGGAATGGTTCAATTTATTACAATGTAATAAGTCAGGATAATGTGGGGGTGGACAGGGTGGTGCTGGAACTGCCTCCTTGCCCAGTTCCTCCATCTCATTCCTGACAGCAACCACGAACTAGAAGAGCAGAAGGGACACGGGCACAGAGGTGAGCACTTAGGACAGGAGCCCTCCCACCACGTGCCTTCCATCCAGAACACTGAGGTGGAAAAAAAAGAGTGAGACACAGCTTCACCTCTTGGGGTCATCTCCCTTCAGCTGCATTCTTGCATGGAGTTTCCAAATAAAATACGTCCACACATCTTGGTCTCATAACAAAGGGAGGAGGGCAGAAACGAGCCTCAGCCTTTCCTAAATGCATGAGGAATGCTGTGCCAAATGCAAATCTCTCACTGGAAATTCGGGACTCAAGACACCAAGGAAAGAAACAGAACTTAGGGCTCCTTCAGAAAAACAGCCACATCTTCCAAAGAAAGCACAAAACGAAAACTGCCCATAGAGAAGTTAACAAAAGCTAATTACGCTCTTGAATAAAAGAGAGAAGTGTTTAGAAGAAAAGGAGGATTTGTAAAGAACATTGCGGTGTCTTTTCAAAAAACACTTTCTCCTGTCAGTAGACACCTAACAGAAAATACCCAACGCTCCTGCAATTTGCTGCTTTCTCTTCCTCGCTCTCCTTGTTCAGTCACAGAAAGTCATGAATTTCTATGCCCTAACAGTTATACAATTAACGCGTCCGTTAATACAATTAATGCTGCAGGTTGATTTATCCCAGTCAAAATTTATTCACAGAAAAGTCAGTTGTGATAAATTGGCAATGTGAAAAAAATAATAATAATAATTAAATTGTCATAATATCACATTCCAACATCGCCTTCAAAACCCAAATCTCTTTCAAGGTCTCTCCTCTTTGTACAAATCCGGGTTAGCATCACTCGGGGTTTCTTTTCCTGCAGTTGAAATGAGCAACGTGCAAGCTATTAACAAACACTATTTTCACTGACCTGTCTCATTCTGTAGGGCGGTGTATGGGAACTGTTGAATCACAGCCTGAACCACTGATTGATCACCAGAGGTGAGCACTGAGCCAGCCACGGGAGCGCAGGAGAAGGCAATGCACCTGTGTGACCAGAAGTGGGTGGAGTCTGACTCCAACTCTCCCTGACCCCATTGAAGGGCTGAGCGCCACTGGGGAAGGATCTCTTTCTGGAGTTTGCTCCTTTGGAGTTTCCTACTGCAAGCCTAGGACTTGAGTGAGCATTTTCCTTTATTTTGATTGTCTCTTTCCATCATGATAATCTTTCTAACTATACTATCTGTAAAATATCTCAGCTACAATGCTATTTGGCATTTTTCATTCTGTTAACCATACAGGTGGGGATAACTTGACCCACTAAAACGTTCACGGCTTTGATGTCATGCTCCCATTCGTTATCAGAAGTGTGTGCAAAACGGTGGTACAAGACAGGAAAATTATTTCTTCCCCTACATTACAAAGGGCTGAACGTGTGCATACTGTTCAAACTTACAGCTCTTTAATACTATCAATTCGCTAAGTGCTAATTTGTCAACACAGTATCTTTCATCTCCAGACTTCCCACAACACTCCATTTCCTCAAGGGTCACTTGTCCCACCACATTAAGTCCTCCCATCATCCACACAGCTCCTAGAAGAAGAATTTTGGGTTCTGCTGCCCCACCCCCCCCAAGAAGGGCTACTCCATGAGATGTGTGACTAATCACTACTCAAGTCAACAATTAACCCTGTCCCTGGCTAATCCATGAGTTTCAAGGAGCTTTAGAGAGGGAACAGCATGCCAGGGTCCTTACCATCAGAAAACTCTATTATGCAGATCTTCAAAAAAGCTCATTACTACAAAGCTATGAGCATTCAATCCCATTAATAAAACACATCAGTATATAATTATAATATTAGGCACTTAAATTGCAGTTTTCATCTGCAGCTCTCAAAGGGTTTTTACCATAGTAAATTAAGTCCCCCTAATTTGGGCCGGCCTAAGTTTTCCACTTGAAGCTCCTTCCTCAAGGAGGATTTGATTATGTCAGAAAAAAAAAGATGCACAAAAGGATCCATTCATCTTCAAGATGCTCATTTCCTTCTGGGGAGGTGTACAAATGAGGGAAATGTACCCCAAACTTGTCACAACCATAGGGATGAAGGGTCAGAATGCTTCCAGGAGTTGCTACCCACCTAGAAATTTCTACAGTAGCAGCAATACATATTTTACTTCAATCTGTTGAGCATAGAGACCCAACCTTCCCACCACTAGCTTTTACCAGGGGTAATCCCCTCCTCCCTAGGATCACAGAATCCTTGTGGGTAGAAGAGACCTCTGAGACCCTCGAGCCCAGTTTTCCCCAGTATCCAACCTGAACCCACCCCAGTGCAACTTAAGGCCAAGATCTCATCCTGTATTTGGGCAGAGCACAGAGCCACGCTCACCACAACCTGATGACACTTGGTCACCACTGCCCTTGACTAGATAGTGGATGACAGTCACTCCTCCAGAGCCACATTGTGGTCCACGCCGGAACAAATATGCTTCCAGCAGTCAGCACAGCTGAGTAAATCAAACATGACAATAAAAGTATCCAGGAAATTCTCTGCCTGGGAGACAGCACACCAGGCATGCCAGGTTCAGCTTTAATTTGTGAGCAGACCCGCACGCTCAGGAGGTTATCACATAAATGCCAGCGTAAATGATATCACCATGGGCACCACACAGGATGCTTGCTCACAGGCCTATCAACCAGTAAACACCAATCTTCGGTAACTCCAGCTATTAAAAACAACTCTGAGAGGAATCAGACCTCATTTTGCAGACAGCAAAAGGGGTCTCAATGACTTTTTGAAGTTCTCCCATATTCCGGTTATCAGACGATGGTTTTTACGCACCCACAGCTGCTGCACCGCCTCCAGGTTTAGTAAGTTCACAACCAAGGAGATGGGATGGCTTTTCACTGTTCCTCAGAGACCCCAAAGGAGAAAGGGAAGTTTCTGATGCATCACTGCGAGCCACGATATAGGAAATTACAGGGGATTCAACCCTTGTGGTTGGAACAGGAGAGCTTCCATAGCCCTCTTCCTCCACCAGCAGCTCATGGCACAATGGCATCCCTGGGGTCCCCTCGGGGCTCAGCACTGCCCCAGCTGTGAGATGAGAACAGAGTTTCCCTGTCACATGTAAGAGGATTTAACAGTGTTCATCACAGACCACTGCATATGCTCCATGCAATGTCTCAGTGAAACTCGATTAAATCCACCCAGGTTTTACAAGCCAGGAGAAAGGAGTAGAACCTACACAGTCAGGCACAAACCAGGGAGAAGAGGGGTGCTCGGGGCTCCGGAGATTTTTCTTTTGGCACTTACTGTCTTCTAAACTCTGCAATCTGTACAATATCTGTGTTTGTAATCACTCGAAAATTTTCAATTAAATATAAAAAACCAGAAACAAGTAAATCTATTCTCTCTTTTGACTGTTTTATTGATTGAAATGGATGTCTGAGCTGCGACCACTGAACCATGAAAAGCAATCCGTCTTAGATGGGTAAGAGATCGTTAGGGAACCGTTGTGCTGAGGCAAGAATAACAGTGCTTGTGCACACCAGCACACACCTGCAACACGCACACAGTGCACAGACACACGTCACTGCACAACAAGACATCTGCAACGATGAAATTATATATATACATACAGATACGGATACGAAGTTTGAGGCAACAGGAGGTCTTAGCCCATTATAACATCTCTTCCAGTTTTCTGCTTTCTACTTCCACCTGCAGCCCTGTCCCCGTGGGGAGGAGCAGGGGACATCGCATGGCATCAGACATCACTGGTTCTGCAGAAGCAGGGTGGGTTGGGTGTGAGCAAGCCCCCAGGCAAAGGAGGGAAGGAGCTGCCCACGTGAAGCTGCTGCCTCCCCTCAGGATCCCCAAACTGCAGCAGAGACGTGGAGCACAGGCTGATAACAGATTCAGGAACAGATGGATGACGCCTTAGTCTGCGCTGACAATGCTTTCCTTTTTAAGCAAGGCTATCCTAATATCAACTCTACTTCTAAGCACCTCAAGTTCAAGCTTAAATTAACTAAATATGTATATTTTAGCTGTAGCCCATCCCACGTGCTGCAAGTCTTGGGGAGTTCAGCTCAGCAAATTGGATATTAGGAAGAATTTCTTCTCAGGAAGAGCAGCAAGCTGCTGGCACTGCCACCCAGGGTTCAGTGGGGTCACTGTCCTAGGGAGTGCTCCAGAACTGAGGGACACAGTCAGTGGGCACAGTGGGGTGGGCTGGGTGGATCTTGGAGGTCTTCTCCAAACTGAATGACTATGAAAACTTCACATGCTCAAGCCAGCCCCTGCAGCCAGGGCAGACTTGCCAAGTCACAGTGCAGAGCACAGCTTTGGGGATGCCTCCCCTAACAAGCACAGGGCACACACAGTCCCAAACAACAGCTGAACCCCTTCCAAAAGCTGTTTTCCACCTGGTTTCCTCCACCAACAGCCGGGACAGGGCCCCCAGCATCTTTCTCCTACCAGCACACCCCAGAGGAGGCACAGAACGAGTTAGCCTATCCCTGAGCCTTTAATATACTTTCTCTAATTAAGCTGTTCAATTCACCAGCTTAAATAGCTGCCAATAGCTGCTACAAATTGATTTATCTTTTGATGAAGGTAAAATTTGCTGGAAAAATGAGAGGCAAACAACGTATGGGTTTGGAGGGATTAAATTACTTTGTATTGTGTTACAACTCAAACATATTCCAGAGACAGGATGAGTCTTTTACAAGTAAATTGTTTTTATACCATACATTCATTTCTATGTAAACAGAAGTAGTCTAATTTACACATCCACCTACAATACCTGCTAGATAACAGAAGTGTATAATTAAACGCCAGATGAGATCCTGAGCTCTCCATGGGCACACATACAAATAAAAAACAATCCTCCTGGAACCCATCTCAGGATTAAAAAAAAATATGAAATAAGTCATTTGAAAGGCACACGCGATCCATCTGTAATAGATGTACCCAACAGTGATCCCAGTGCAAAGGGATGAGAGTGCTGGAGGTCAGGGCTGGAAAACTGCATCTCCATTCCTCAGCCATTGCAGCCCAAGAGCCACAGCCTTCTCAACAATGCCAGCTTGGAGAGCTCACCACCTGAGCTTCACTACTTTACTTTTCCCTCCTTTAAAGCTCATCAGTCAGAGCTCCAGGGTGAAGAGGGATAAATATTTAGAGTGAATCACAGCCAGCCTGACAAGATTGAGGAACAGTAGCCAGCCCTGGGTGAGCCCAAATGAGCAGCCTGCCTATGGGATGGGACACGGTAACCTCGGTAAGTAGAGCGGAGAAGCTGCACTTTGCAGCTCCAATATCTGTGGCACACGGAGCTATGAGCAGCAGTGTCCATGCAAATACCCATCACCAGTCCATCCACAGCAAAGCCAGGCCTGCAGTGGAAATTAAACGAGGCTGTGTGCTTGCTCACTCAAAAGCACCTTCAGATTGTCCCTGACATCAGCTCCTCCAAAGGTTGAGCTACAAAGAGGTCAGTGCAAAGGACGCAGCAACAGCCAAAGGGGTTTCGCTTTTATTAACTGTTATTTCAGGCATCCACTTTATATGCTATTTCAGACATAGGCATTTTCTACACAAACACATGGCTGACATCTGAGAGTGGATAATTTGCCCAGACAGGCAGTAAATACATCCCATCTCATGCTTCTTCCTAGAATAATTTGCTTTCCAGTGTCACCTGCCATGTAAATCATCACCTTGGAATTCATCCTAAATAACATTTCAAACTGCTCCAGACCAACCAGAATAAAAAAAGCAGCCAGCAAAAGGTCCCATTACCCTTCTTGATGAGCAATGCTTCTTTCCCCACCAGTATTTTTAATTTATCACAGGAAAGACATCTCCTGAATTCATGGCTTCCCTGTTGAGCTTCCAGCTCTTAGATTTAGTGGAATAGTAGGTTTTCTCCTAGCTACACAAAAGCCATTTACATCAGTTTTCGTGCTGCATCGAGAGCCCTCATCCTGCAGATACAGTTCCTCCTGTACGAGTATCAGATAACCAACCACCATGTGGTCACAGCACCCAAGAGGTTAAATCCAGTCTGCAAAATGTCAAGGAACTACATGCCCGGCATTCCTTCTGCTGCCATTTCGGTTTTAGTCTTCCCACCAGACCACAGTCAAGCCAAGGATTACAGTTGATATAGATTGGATGGGAGCAGGTTGACATCTCACACCTTCATCCACAGGGATGTGGTCCTGGGGGCTCACCCAACACAGCACATCCCCATCCTGTGCTCTAAACACTCGAGGATCTCTCTTGTGTTGCTCAGCTGTCTTCCTTAATCCTCCCCTCAGTCATTATCCAATATTTAGTTTTGCGACTATATTATTTAACTTGGCAGAGCGTTTTGGGATGCGGCGTGCATGAAAGGCTCAGTTTTAAGAACAGTTCGGGGGAGGGGAGTGCTCCAGCAGTGACAACAAAAAGGGGAAAGCAAAGCTTCACCCATCACAAAAAAAAAAAAAAAACTCTCAGGGGAAAGTCGGCTGTAGTCACAAACCCATCAGTTGAGGGAATAAATCACCAAAACCAACTCCGACGTCGGTAATTTTGTGACGCAGAAAATTGATTTGTACTTTACAATCAACAAGCGCCTTCCTCCATAATGTATGCTCGACATTTTAGCATAATTATTTGCGCAACATTTTCAACATTTGCAGCCTTCCCGGCTGTCAACCTGGGAGTGAGGAAATAAAATAAAAATTTTAAAACACTCCCCTTCAAAGACAGGATTAAAGGGAAAGAAAAAAAAATAAAATAAAATCAATCTCCGAGCAATCTCCTTTGTATTTTGTTGTGACAAGACCGAATTCAAACAGCCTGTGAAGTCAAAACAACAGGAGAAATATCAATACACATTAATTTAATCAAGAAACGTTACTGCGGGCCGAACTCTGCTTCCTCTGTGCAGCTGTTTCCCAGGGAGCCATGCACCCCGTTGTCTCCTGGAGCACAGAGTCCCCGCTCCATTTGCATGCGTTTGTCACATCCACTTCCACACACAAATCTACATCCTCAACGGAGCACGGCCCCGCTGCCGCGTGTTCATCTCTCCTCCTGCAAAGGGTTCGTTCCCGCCGGCAGACACGGCCCCACTGCATCCCTACTGACCGCCATAGAGTTTCCAAAGGACGGGCAGATGAAAGGGGAAACATGTTCACAAAAACCATCCGATCCACACTTGACTCCGCCAAACCCCGAGCGCGCGTGCGGCGCTTTGAAACAAGAATCTCATTAAGCAAGGCCGAGTGGAAAGGATAAGCCCCAGCATACCAAACGCTGAAATCAGATGTACTTGACCTTTCAAATGAATGTACATTTTCGGACTGACTGTTCGTGTCACAGTAATTCAAACAGGCACCTGATAATCCTTTTAGAAGACTGAAATTTGGATACTGGATGGAGTATAATAGGGCACAGCCTGTGTGTGTGGTCCCATCTCTTAGCCCAGTCCTGGCCTCATCCCCATCCCAACACAACGCCAAGTTCCCTTCCTTCTTTGGACCTTCCTCCCCCCCCCAACATGTACAGAAGACATTTCAAACCTGGGATTCATTAACAAGGCAGCTCATCACCATTTCCTCTTTTGCATTCCCCGTGCTCTGATGCAGTTAGATGGATGCAGAGATCTACTGCCTCCAAAGCACCACGGCCACACATTAGCTAAGTGGAAGATTGGCCACTTAGCTTGCAGCAGTAGGAAAGGAAGCAGGCAGCAGGTGAGCCGTGTTTCTCACACTTAATTAAGCCTCCTCTGCAACCACTTTTTCACCCACAGAACTCAGGGTGAGAGCTGTTTCGTTTATTTATTTAACAGCTGGACTTGTAACGAGCTGTCATTTCCACCCCATGCCTGCAGCTTCCTCCAGAGCAGCTATCTGACAGCTGGAGCTTATTCCTCCTGCCATGCTGGCCCATGGGGAAAGTAACAAAAAAAAGTTCAAGTCCTTATTTCCCCATCAGAGGGTGCTAATTACTACCCAAAGGCAATGCTAAACACAGACAGCAGCTACAGGAATCCTTCATGGAGAGACCATCAGGAGACTGATGCCCTGCATGTCATCCTGGAGCTCCTCCCTTCAAGCATTCTGGCATCTGAGACCCTGGTGAGACCCACCAGCCCTGCTCCACACTACAGCTCCCACCACCCAGGCTTCATTTACCACATCTGTTAAGAAGAGACATCATGGTACCAGACCTTCTGAGGTCTCACACCATGGGGAACCCATTTTCCAATCAGCACTGCCTTCCTCAGGGAAGAGGAGCATTTGGTATTTACGGCCTGAATCCACAACCACGCATAGCAACAGACTGCTCAGTGACTGATACTGAGGGGTGAAGTCCAAGAGCATTTTGCAAGCAGCAAGCAAGCTGGAAATGCATCAGTCTGGTCCAGCAAAGTTAACCCGAGCCATGTGGGGTGCTCACACCCACACTGCTGTTTCCAGGCACGCTGCTGGCTCCTGCCCGTGCCACCTGGGGCTCTCAGCCATTGCCATGCAAGACAGGCAGCGCGTGGCTGCGCATCCTCCGGCGAGATCTCCCCTTCCTCCTCCCCCTGAGCTCCCCTGCATGTAATATTAATTGGCTAATATTTGTTTAGATCATTCCTGACACTTTGCCTTTTGGTTCCCGCTGCAGTGCATCAGCAGCAGGCTGCTGGAGGAGCAAAGCCTTTGCTGGGAGCTGTGCCCAACCTGGGACCAGGGGGGCTGCAGGGGAACTGCTCTCGAGTCAGTCCCCATGCCCATAGGACAGTCTGCAGAGAGACACCATGGAAACATCAATAGCAGGAGAAGAAAAACCAGCTCACACAGCAAGGCAAGGGGCTCGAGCAGAGCACCCAGAAGGCACTATTTCCAGGTGTCAGCCACTGCAGCATCTGGGCTCCATCCCTGGGAGTATTTCCATGTAACGACCAATGGCTCCAGAAACCATCTGAGAAAACCTCCAGCCTGGCAAGCAGCTCACAACATGCACAGTGCCACCACAGAAAGCAAGTGTGCCTCTGCACCCCTCCCTGAGCCCCACACCAGCCCCAGACCCCGAGTTCCCTGCGGACATGAGCTCACACCATGGAGCAGTGACTCACGGACCTGTCTTCCTCATGTCATCCCCCTCCTCTCACCTCCTCCTAACGGCTCATGAACTTTGTCAGCTAAATTTGTTGTAATCAAACCATGAAATTGCACATTTACCTCTGTCAGCAAACAAAAGCTTGGCAGGGAGCCGGTGCTGCTGGGGGCTGCCACATCCCTCTGATGGACACTGCACCCCACTCAGTCCCCTCTTGTACGGGGCAGCAACACAGCACCCCCAGAATCACAGTGTCCACTCCACACTTCCAGCAGCACTGACCGTGCCCAGCATCCCTCCTCGTGCCCAACACAGATCCAAGCAGCAGCCTCAAAATCCCTGTGAAAAGCCACAAGGGCTGTGCCTCATCCCTGGGTTCAGCCAAGCTTGGCTCCCACCTCCCCCCCTAACTGGCAGCACTGTGCACTGACCGCATCCAGGGTGGCTGGGAGAGCTCTCATTAAGTTAATGGAGAGCTAATTCACTTGGCAGACCGAGTGGAGGGATCGGATGCTCTGCCTCATTTGCTCGGTGGAACTGGGCTCTGGAAATGGGGTGGGCAGCGAAGGATGCTGCCTCCTGGGGTCACCTGAGGCTGCACAGAACTTAAACGCAGCCTGTTCCGGGGGAATTGCTTTGATCCCCCACTGTCTGCACTAGGAGTTCTTCATGCCCTCGAGGCAACCAAATGAGATCAATCCCCATCCCCAGCAAAGCACAGGGAGTGCTGAGTTACAGTAACTAAGCCCTATTGCAGACTAAGGCCAACCCCACCTTACACGACGCCAAATGATGGGAGCACAGCACCTAGCCCTGCCAAAAAAGCAACACACAGACCTTCCAGATGGTCTTCCCCACCCAAAAAAACTCCATCCTCAGAGCAAAACCACGCTTAAAGGATTACAACATCTCAACGCGTGATTAATGTCTATTTTCAACAAGTGTCTCTGTTCCATCCACACTTCTGTCTTTTTAATCGGGACTTTAAAGTCTTCCCAACTGTGCGTTGTGAAAGAACATTTAAAAAAAAAAAAAAGGAATTTAAAAGCTTTAAATCTAGCTCTCTGGTCTCTGACCCCCTGAAGATTCCTGCACAGCAAATAAAGTGCTTAGCCACCCTCCTTAAAAAGATCTAATCTACCCTATTTCCAGACCTTGTATGATTAAGCCCTACCTCTAATTCTGTTTTCAGAGCCACAGCTGAATCCTTGCTTAAAAGAAAATGGCACAGGCAATCTCTTCTCTCCCTTACATGTACAGGCACACGTGGGGGATGAGCAAGCTCCAAGCAACTCCCTACTGGAAATGCAAACACCATTTTGCATGAGAGCACCTTCAGGCACTGGGGAACTCATTCAGACCATTCACCTGCACACACCGAGCACTTAGGTGGGGTCTTACAGGAGGGAGGAGCACCAGCTCACCTGCCCAGGGTCCCCACCCCACATCAGGAGGAGATGGAGCTGCTGCTGCACAGCAGCCCTCGCACAATGTCACCGCATCTCTCGCTGCTTTACACTATGCACAGAGTTCGTTAAGAATAATGAGGTGACACGTTTATTGAAGAGCCAGGAGAAATCGACTTTCTGATGAGGCACTGCACAGTGACCTTCACCTGCTAATAATCTGGAAGGAGTTCAAGGCCAGCTCTTCAACGCGCCCAGCAAGTGGCGAGCGTGTCCCAGGGCGAAATGGAGATAAATCTCCAAGGGGCAAAGCATCACAAAAGACAATCAGAAGGTAATTAACAGAAGAGCATTTCAGCTCTCGCCAGCATCACAAGATTTGGTCCTGGGATTGACAGAGAAGTGTCAGGGGACATGTCCCTATGTTGAATTTGCTCTGAAATTCCACGTGAAGCGACACCAAATCAAGTTCCAAACCTTCCCCATCCCCTTGTACAACAGACTCTGATGCTGCCAAAACCTATTTATCTCGTGCAAATCTCTGCGAGCTGCTGCTCATGAATAGAAATGCTTTTATCAAAAACCAGTCGCATTTTCCACTTTAAATTTTAGAAATAAGTATTTTTGGGTGGCGGGGGGGAGGTTGCCTTCTGGAAGAAAACCACGTATAATGCCCCTTCTGAGCATTTTCATTTCAAAAACCAAAAGGAAAATGTATTTTAAGAATGTCAGCTATGAGACAGGAACAAAAAGCCAATGACAGCATTCCCAGGCTTCGTTTCCAAGAGCTTCACTGCACACATTCCTGTGGGATCAACCACTGCTCTGGGGAGCAGACACAACCCTGAGCCCACAGAGCATCTTCTGTGCTGGGGGCTGCCTGGTTGAGAAATCCCATCCAGAGAGGGGAGCGTGGCTGGGAGCAGGGAAAGCCTTCCAGCAAGGAGCCCTGGGTCATTTATCTTCATTTCTCTTAGCAACACCAGGGAAGGTTAGAAAACATCGCCTGCATTTTCTCAGTTTGAATTTAGTGTGAGCTGTAAGCAGCGAGCTGGGCAGGGCTCTGGGTTCCTGCAGGCACCTCCTCCTGCCCACCCCACTGGGGAAAGAGATGGCACAGACACCCAGCACTGCTCCCATAGGGACGTGGCTGCTTCACAGCCCCTGACCTCAGGTGAAAACAGCACAGCTGGGCTTTGGGTGAATGCAATCCCAACAGGGACATGCTCCTTGCACAGCCCTTCTGCAGCTACCACAACACAAATACCTGCACTGCTGCATGAATGGCTGATAGGTGCTGTGCCTGTGTTGGCACTACTGCCATCTCTACTGCAGCAAGGGGTGGGGGAGATAGAACATGATGATCCTTGGGGTCCCTTCCAACCCAAACCATTCTATGGTCTCCTCTCGGGGTTAAACACAGCCCTAGGATTAGTGGCAAGCCCACCATCCCCTCTGAAAACCTTAACATAAGTGCCACTTCGATTTGGAAATCACTGCATCTGTTATATTTGGATTGCTCTGAGATAAACACCAACTCCCCAGCAACAATCAGTTGTCTCCTCACTGCTAGTAAATGTTCCCACACAGCAGAGGAAAAGCATCTCCGGGCCCTATAACATGAGGAGATCTAAAGGGCAATGATATGTCTGGATAAATGAACAGGTAGATGTACTTTCATTAAAATCACCACATTTAAATTACTCACAGATGAGATTGAAGACATGAGGTTAAAAACTTAATTGACTAAATCAACTGAGACGCTGAGGGCTGATTACATCATTTAAAATAAATGTGATATTGGCCATCAAGAGCTGCACAATATATTATTACATATCAAAAGTCATTATTCAAGAAGCACAAACAATATCCTCCCAAATCCCCAGTGGATTTAGTAGCACTGCCCATCTCTTATTTTCGGGGGATTGTTTTTCTCCTGCAGGGGAGCACAGCAGGACCATGCCCATCAGCAGCACTGCACACAAAGCAGCTGCCAGAGATGCTGCACAGGAATTAAAACAATCCTACATGTGTCCTGCTGCCAGAAACACAGGCTAGGGGAGAGAAGCAGGTACAGCCCTGGGGGCTGATGCTGGAGCCCTGTGGCACAGACCATGCCCTGCATCAGAGCTATGGATGTCACACCCTGGATGAGCAGCAGCAGCAGCTCAAAGCCTTCAAGTCCCTCAGAGGAGGAGCCATATTCCATGGAAATCCAGACCAGCTTGCAAATGATTTGCTAATCCAGACTGGGAGCTCATTAGAGCCTGGGTGTTATCAATAATGGAGAGCTGCAGTGGCCAGCAGGGCCACAAGGAATTCACAAACCTCATTCCCCCCCCACACCTGCTCCCATCATTAGCAAGGGCCCCAAAACCCCAGATCCTAAAGGCCACACAAACACAGGCAGGGAAAAGTGGGGAGCTAACACCATATAGTGTTATGAACATGCAAATCAACCCCAACAAAGGGCCCTGGGCTCTCAATTACACCAATTACATTATAATTACAAGCAGTGCCATCAAGGGTTTCTCCAAACCCACGCCTGTTTTTAAAGGCTCTGCCAAGGAACCGCATGCAGGGTGCATTAGTATGCGTGCACCATGCACACGTGGAGCAAGGTCTCCTGTGCTGGGGTGGGAAGCAAAGCCAAAAGCAGGGCTCCCATGCACCCACTCCTTCCCAGCAGCACCAGGCAGTGCAGTGCACCGATTCCCCGTGCTGGTGGGCTGCACCCACTGTGCATGACTCAAAGGGGTGACCCCAGGGAGCCTGGGGTGGGGGTCAGCACCCCAGCAGAGCACCCCTCGCTGGCTGGTAGGGCATTAAACCCCACAAGGTCCTGCATCACCGAGCTATTTGCTGACAAGAAAAAGCCAAAATAGCCAACCAAATGCACCATAACTGCAGGGGTTTCAGGCATGGGGCACATACAGCATCCTAAACCACCGGAGTAGGGTCCTGCCCAGCCCAGCAGGCACTCTGTGCTTTCTGAAGCAGGAGAAGCGTTAAAATTCCCCACACGGCACAGGAGGAGCTGCTCCCAGCATCCCGCCGCAGAGCGAGCTAATCCTGCCAGGTTAATTCTCCCCCTCGGTTCATTCCAGCTTATTAAAGCCAGCAGGCACCCTGCAGAGGATTCATTACCTGTGTCACTGGAAGGCAAAGCTGGGACGTAATGAGCAGAGAAACACGGGGAGGATGCTCCTGCCACCTGCCCACCTTGCTGGGTTTGTCCTGGAGACCCACAGCCCCCAGCCCATACCCCCACAGGCAGTGCTATCAACAAGAGGAGCACGCAGGTGTGTTTCACATGGTCCCAAACCCCACATGGGGCCAGTCCCACTGCCTACCTCTCAGCTTCCACCAACCACCCAACCCCTGTCCTGCCACAGGAGCCCACCCACTTGTATTTCTCCACACCAGAGATCACTGGGACTTACTGGCAGAGGGCAGAAGGAGATGGATGTGCAGATAGGTGAGCAAGCACATAACCAGAGAGAGAGGTGGCAGCTGCTGCACTACATCTTCATCCCTTTAAATAGTTCCCAGCCTTCCCCCCACAGAGCCGGGCTGCCTGGCTAAAAGAGATCTCTTCTAATTAATCAAGTCCTCACCGTCGCCACTGAAACAGAGTCAGAGCTGGCAGATAAAATACTGCAGGAGCTAACAGGGGATGGCAGGCTTGGGTTAGCAAGGCAGAAAGCGAGCAGGGGCACAGTGATTTCACCATCACTCCACACCTCTACTCCCAGAGCCGTCTACTGTACTCCATCCCCACCCTGCCTTTCCCATCGGGGTTTTTATTGCCGCCCCCGACCCATTTTTCACTCCAGTTCCCAGCTGATTACTTTGTTACCTCGCATACTTCCCCTTCCACGAGGGGAAAACTCACACCTGGCTGGCGTTCTCTCTTTCTTGATTTCCAAAAGTTCTGCTTTTGCTTTTTTAACTAAGAAAAATGGGGGAAAAAAAAAGGGGGGGGGGCGCACTGTGCTGCTCCTCAGCCTGCAGTGGGTGCAACGTAGGCTGTGCAGCTCGTGAGCCAGGAGCGGCAAGCAGCGGTGATGCTGGAGTCACTNGGCTGCCACCACGAGGAGGAATGCAGAGAGGAGCACCATCTTGCCCGCCCTCGGGGAGGGGCAGCAGCTCCCAAAAGTGCAAGAACATCCAAAAATCGGAGGAAAAAAACACACTGTGAACACGTGGAAATCACTCACTTCCACGCGGGACCGCGTTCCCCACTGCTTCAGCAGCACCTCACGGCTCAGCCAAACCCCTTTATCCCTCACAGGGGCAGGATGTGGGGCGCACTGTGCTGCTCCTCAGCCTGCAGTGGGTGCAACGTAGGCTGTGCAGCTCGTGAGCCAGGAGCGGCAAGCAGCGGTGATGCTGGAGTCACTTTGCAGGAGCACGCTGCAGCGTGAGGCAGATGGAGCTCTGAGGGACAAGGGAAAGCAGAACTGCTGCAGGAGGAACGCTATCTGCCAGAAACAGAGTGCCCAAAACCCATTTTTGCCGGTGATCCAATAAATGCTGCGATCCGGGCGCGGCCGCCGGGCTCATCCCGCAGCGCTCCGTGCGGGGACGGCCCGGAGCAGCGTACCCGGAGCGATGCTGTCGCTCGGTTTTTGCTTTGCTCTGCTTTGCTTTGTGGCCTGGGGCTCCCTCTGCCTGTCGCGGCCCCGTGCTGGGCCCGGGGCTGCTCGCTGTACCCGTCTGCAGGACGCGTGGGTGCAGCTGTGCACGGGCAGGAGTGGGGAAATGGTGCGGTCCGAGTCACCGTGGAGGCTTTAAAGGTTCCTGCTGAGCGCTGGGTCTGTGTTGCCATGCAGGGGTGTCCCCTGTGCGCACGAGGCTGTGGCATCATCCCACTGCTGCCTGCCAACAGCTGGGAGGGCTTTGTACCTAACACCTTTCAGGTCCTCCTGCAAACCTGCAGCAGCAGTGCCATGTTTTGGGGTCCCCCCTGCTCGCTGTCAGAGCATCCCGAGCGTGGCCGGTCCCCAGCCCTGCTCCTATCACACCTCAGTGAGATAAAGATGGGACAAGAATTCTGAATGCTGCCACCGCTGTCTATCAGTGGGATCTGGAGTCCTTTGAAAGAAAGAGTATGATGAATTCACCCACAATCACAGGCACGGAGTGCAGGGTGACGACTTATCCTTCACCATACATACAGATTTATTAAAAATTTAAAATTGCTACATAGATCTGAAGAGCTGGGTTATTTATTTTTGCAAGGGCTGATCAATCACACGTGTCCCCAAAGGATGCCAGACCTTTAACTACTCATCTGATTATGCCTGCTGTACCCGCACCGCTCCAGCCCCGCTGCTTAATATTTTATCCGCACGGCTCTGAGGCAAAGGCGGAGTGGAGTCTGATTTCCTGGCGGAGCAGAGGCCTGCCTTTGGATTTTTATCAGCTCCTACTCAAGGGCGAGAGGTGGAAGGAGAGAAAGCGCTTTTATTTTACCCTCTGCCCCTCCTTTCAAGGCGACAGATTTACTTCAATCGTCTCCGTTCTAAAAATATGGGCTTCTCCACTCCGAGCTCCCACCCGGACTGCAAAGTGTTTAGCAGCACAGGGAGAAGAGAGCAAAGAGAGTGGTGGTCAGAGCTGCTTCCACCCATGGGCTGTACTGCCATCACGGCCCCTCTGTGCCCACCCATACAGCCAGACCCCCTGAAACTGCACGTCCCGATGTGGGGGGGGGGGGGGNCTGCGGGGGGGGGGGGGGGGGGAATTGAGACAGGGAAGGAGGATGGGAGAAGCTGCTTGCTGGTGCTCAGTGTTTAAGCAGTGCTGTGTTATTCTGGTACATCTTGTCCGTGTGCTGGGGTTAATTGGATGGTGATGGCAGTACTAAGCAGATCTGAGAGCGGAGTCAGCGGAATCTCTGAAATTGTGTAATTTTTTGCATGGCTGTGTGTGCAGATGTAATAGTAATAATAATAACAATAATAAAGAAGAGGAAGAAAAAGAGCAAAAGATGAGAAAAGGAAAGAGAGAAAAGGGAAAAAGGAAAGGGAAAAAGGAAAGGGAAAAAGGAAAGGGAAAAAGGAAGGGGAAGGGNAGGGAAGGGAAGGGAAGGGAAGGGAAGGAAAATCAGGCCCTTAAATGAATGGCAATTGGCAGAGATGCACAGTTGGAGGGAGCTGCATACAGCAGCTGTGACAGGAATAAGTGGCATCCCTTGGCCAAATCCATGTCCCTTCGGAGGGAGGTTCTCTGCACAGCCAGCCCTGCCAGCAGGCTCATCAGCAGACTCAGAGCTCGTTAGGGAGATGAAGAGATGGGAATCCCCCCTCCATCCACTCTGTGCCAAGGGGGAAACGACAGGAAAGCAACCAGGAGGGAGGAAAGCTGCACACCAGCACTCAGCCATCACATCTCCATGAGATTCATAAAGTCCACGAAGACGGACAAGGAAGAGCAAGAAGGAGAAGAGCAAACCATTATTATTCCAGGCACACCGGGTGCCCACATCACCTGCATCAGAAGGAACAAAAAGAGTTTTCAGAAAAATCACGGTCAGTTAGCTAAAGATTTATGAATTTTATTCTTAGTGCACTTTAATTGCACCTATAAATTAGAAATGAACTAATTCTGGACTATGTAAAGTGACTGCATTCACCTAAAAAATTGCACTTCAACTTTTAATTCCACTTCAATTGCACACACGCACAAAGTTAACACCGCGCCGCGCGGAAATCTCAGATCGTGCACTCTGGAAATTGCCGTCGCAATTTAATTCCACCTCGGCTGCACACATACATTTTTTAAAAGTTACTGCTGCGCTGCACTGAGCGACATTAATTGAGTGTTAACGAGCTGTCTGATCAGCTTCCCACTGTCCTTATTACCGGACGTCGGGGTCTCTGCGATGTCCCAATTAAACGGAATCAAAGAATGCTTAATGCGTGGTAAACTGGTTCCCAGCCACTTGAACTGATTAACCAGCTGTTCCCTCTATGTGGGTCCCTGTTTGGTGAGCCCGTGCAGGCTGTGTAGCTCCTGATGCCAGTGGGGATTCGTGCTGAGCTCAGGGGGATAATCGGATTGGGATGGTGCTTCCATACAGACCCACCACGTCCTGGAGCACGGTGGTGGAGAGGGTGAGACAGGCTGGTGTTGTGGCCAGGGTGTCCAGAGTCATTGTGCAAGTCCTGCTTTACGGAACAAGCTCCAGTGATAAAGAGAGAAGAAGGGGGAGTAGCTTGGAACACTGAAGTTCTCCTCCCAACTTAATACTGACCTGCAAAAATCAGCACGAAACTTAAGGGAAGGAACAGCAAGACCTCCCCATGCACGTCGCTGCAGCCAACTTTGGGCACCTCACCTGGTGCAGCTGGGGGCTGTGAGATAGCAGCAGTGCCAAAACCAGGGGACAGAGGTTCAGTTCTCACCCGGCTGCAGGCAGAACGGTGCTCCAGCTGTTTGCAGGCTCGGCGGTGACACGCGGAGAGATAAAAGAGAATTTAAGGTGCCGAGGAGAACCGAGCAGATCCTTGTAGATTGGAGCCAAACAAGATAAGGGAGCGATGATGAATACAGACGCATTAAGCTAGGACAATTCAGAGCACACGCGATTTTGGCGCATGGGAAGAAGTGATAGTGCCACGTACTCACAGTCCCCGAGCGCTTCTCGAAGCTGGCGGCCAAGGTTTGCCCGTGTCAATCTCAGCCAGGAGCAGGCAGTCACGCTCAAGGAGGCAAAGAAAACACACACTACAGCCATCAGCATCCAACCTCGGGAGGGGAAGGCCGGGCTTTGGCAGCGAGGGCATTCCTCAGAGCTTGGGCAACAACATTTTTCTCTCGCTGCTTATTGTACAAGGCAGACGTGGAGCGTGCAGCACAGTTATCGAAGCCTTCAGCTCCCCTCCTCTCCTAAATGGAACAGTCAAGGAAAATAAGTCTAATTTGACAATTTTCAGCTTGTTGAAATGATACGTGGAAGAGGCACGGAAGAAGGAAAGCATATTATTCACTGTTTGACAAATTATTGCTGTTCTACAGGAGGCGAATCCGAGTGCAGGAGATGCACGGTGCTGCTGGAGGCAGGGCACAGACTCTCACCAGCCACCAAAAAGGGTCACCGTGGGGCACAGAAACCTACCCCTGCACTCAGCCCACGCTCCTGGAGCTGCAAAGCAAATTCAAGGAGCAGGAGGCAAATGGTTGGCAGGTGGGGTCTGAAATGGGTGACCCACGACTGTCCACACTTAGGACGTGCAGAGTTACATGAGTGACATAACCACCAACACCACTTGGGCAGAAAGAATCACAGAATCATTCAGGTTGGCAAAGACTTCCCCAAGGCCAGCATCCCCCCGCCCCCATTGTGCCCTCAGGAATGGTGAAGAAGATGGGAACAACGTAGCTGCAAGGAGAGGGTGAAATTTGATATGGAGATGAGCAAATAAAACTCCTTTTCCCTGAGTTCACCAGCAGTTCTCCTCCCCATTTTCCAAGGGCAGGAAGGCATGGGTCTGTGTGAGCTTGGCTAAGGGCAAAGACATACACTCTTCCCTGCCCAAAGGCACACAGGTTGAGACACGTCCCAAAGGTCCCAGAGCCACACGAGCAGGTCCACCCCATCCCCAAAGTCACACCTCCACCCCGAAGTGCCATCCCCATCGCTCCCGATGTGCTCAAATGTATTCATGAATTCGCTCAGAAAGTTCTCTCTGTGCTCAGGCGGGTGCTGCTTGTAATTGCTGGCGGCCAAAATCTGTTCTGTTTTTTCTGGCTGAGGTACCAGGCAATCATCAGCTGTAATTATTTCGAGTCTTGTTACAGATGGATCTCCGAGCTTTCAGTCTTAAACAGAATTCATTATTCAAATGCCTGCTCCAGCCTTCTGCGGCGGGGTGGGTTCATCACAGCCACCACAAGCAGCACTTGGCAGTGGGGGGCAATGGGATCTACGTGTCAAAGCTGCCCCATTCCTCATGGCCCTGAGTTTGTGGTGTACCATGGAGAGCCACCTCCCGATGCTGGCGATGGCAGGGGATCAGCCCCTGGCTCTCCTGCACCCTACTCCAAACCTCGATCAAATTAAAACCTGTTGCTGCAGAAAAAGTCTTAATGTCACCTGATAAATAACTCATCCGAAGCTTTTTCCCAGCTGAACCACCCGTCTCAGCATTTCAGAAGGTTGGCACTAGAGCATCACCATAGAGGATGCTGGGTGCTGTGTGGTGATGCACATCCTAAAAAGAAAGAGGATCTTCAGGTTCAGGTGCACGTGAGACACACTTTGCTGGCTCCCTTCCTGCACGTCTGCCCCTGCAGCCCCCTCCCCACACGTGCAGAGGGGAGACAGAGCAGCAAAGCCACAGCGTGGAGCTCTAAGAGCACTCTGCTCCACTCCTCGGCCGCTGTCAGAGCCGGGAGATCTCTCTCCTGCTCCGCTGCCCGATGGATATTGGCTTTATGACAGCATCGAGATTTGCAGGGAGTAGCGTCTCGTTTCCTTTCGAATTTCCAATCTTTGATTCAGAACAGCCAAAAAGGATCATTTCCTGGCTGCTTTCCAGGCCAAAGCTGGGGCGTTTTCCGATTTAAAAAGTCAATATTTTCCATAGGAAATTTCAGCCTTTTGTTTTATTATTTTTTTTTTTCTCCTTCCCCCCCCTCCCCTCCTCCGCCAATAAAAACCCATTTTGTCAAAGTTTTCCACGGGGAGAAGGAGAGGGACTCTGCAGCGGGCAGCAAAGTGTTGCTAATCTCATGCACACAGTGAGAGGAAGCACCACTTCCTGGTGGGATTTCTGCTGTTTTGTTTTTCTAAAACTTTTAATCTCCGTATCCTCCCGCTACTGTTTGTATATTTTGTGTGTCTATTTGAAAAGCAAACAATATTGCCTGCTCCCGCGGCGTGCTGGGTTTGGTTTTGCTTTACACTTATTTATTTTGCTCAGCAGTTTAAATTATTAGTCCCTGACCCTGCAAATATCTTATGGCATCTGTGGCTCCGTGCGTGCATGCCAGCAGAGCAGGAGGGGCAGCAGCAGGATGGGGCCGTTGGTTTGTAGGCAAGAGGGATGTGTTCGTAACTAAATGAGCTTTAAGCTGATTCCCAAAAGAAACGGACCCATGGACACCTCCAAAGCTCAAGGGACGATGCTGGGATCGAAGTATAAGGATGGGAAGGGCACGGAGAGGAGTTGGGATGAGCCCAAGGAAAGGGAAGGAGCTGTAGGAGCAGAGCATGTGGGTGAGGGGTTGGGGGAGTGGGGCTGGTCCCACTGGGGCGTCACTGCCAGCGCTGCTGGGGGACCCCAAACTTTGGAGCAACAAAGGAAGGACCCCTCCCCCAGCCCA